>VWZO01002710.1:13716-40161 GCA_013396975.1 Bucco capensis | reverse complement strand
CATATTGATCACCTTAACTGGTCTACTCTAGCCTCCAATCGGGAGCTCTGGAGACACACTATTTTTAATGCTGCACATGTTTTTGAGAAGACATGCAGGATCACTCTTGAGGAGAAAGGACAGTGTAGAAAGAATTGTGTCTTGGAGATTATACCTCCTGAGGAGTCCTTCTGCTGTGCCTTTTGCAACCACTCGTCTGTCTTGCGTTGGCCTTTTCAGCCATTAGCGTGCTTGTAAAAAGCGCTTATGAAGAGCATGGATGGAGCCCTCCCAGGATCTTCATTTGCGAAGCCTAGCCATGATGATGATGATGGAGTTAATCTATGAGTCTGAGAAGACAACATGCCTTTTGACAAGCAAACTGCTAGATATAGCAAGAGATATAAATATTTCTGAGGAATTGGGATCCCAAAGTATGAATGACACTGCTTTGTTATGTATATGAAGATTTTTGAAGAAAAACAAGTGGGTTCCCAATGAGAAAATTCAGATTGTTTTTGGTATCTACCTAAATATTTGTAATATATGTCTAAGGAAGCTCTGCTTTATGAATCAAAAAAGGATACTTTGCTTTTCCTCCCTCTGTGGACAGTAATTGTTATTCAGACTGTGTCAGCAAACACATGACCATAGATCTCCCTGAATAATTTCTCCTAACCTTTATTTCTACCAACAGATTATCAAGTAGCTTCTTTGGCCATCCTACATTCTAGACAAAGCCTTGAACTATGAAGGTTAATATGACCTTTGACATTTTCAGCAATGCAAAAGAAATCTTGAAGAAGTCCAATGGCGAGTGTAATTGAACAAACAGAAACTACCTTTCTCAATCTCGATCTTCAGGTTCAGAATTGATGGATTCTGGTTCTGTTCCAGCTGACATCCTCCTGATGAAGACCTTTTCATTTGAAATAGATGCTTGCCTCTCTTTATCTACCTCATCAAGGTTTTTTTCATGTTCATATTCATTGCTATCTGTGTCTAGCTTGGCCAGAGACTTAAAGAGGGTTTGTCATCTGTATCACCCCAGCAACTCTTTTTGCTAGTGCTTCTTTTGATTACCACTGCTCCTGAAACAGACTGTTTATCCTCTACAAAACAGTTAAAATCATTTTTTTCACTGAATTGTTTACAAAACAGCTAGAGGAAAATTAAGACAGGATTACCTTTTTTCTAAAAAGTCATTTAANGGAGCATGGGTGGAGCCCTCCCTGGATCTCCGCTTGCGAAGCCTAGCCATGATGATTAAAAAGTGTTCAGGGAAATTTAAGACATTTGCATCCAATTTGTGTTTGATAATAAGGTTCATACAGTAATAAATACCTGCAGGCTCTCACTACAGATGTAAATATATGCATGCTGCAGAAATCTGAAGTAATCCCAGCACATAAACCTAGCTATTGTGTGTTTAAAAATTGATAATATGGATTGATTTATATCAGCACAATCATTTACCATTTTCCGTTCCATTTAAGGCAATTGTGTTACTACTTTTTTCCCATAAAAACGTTCAAAAATTTTCTTTAAAATCTAAGTCTTCAAAATTTCATCTTATTTTACCACTGCCAACTTTCACCCTGTTTTGTGACTCAGAGTTAACTTTCTAATTGATAGCTTTCTGATATATTTGACAGATATGGTAATCTAACCACACTTAAACCAGATTCTGGTTTATGGACACTTTTGAATGGTTATTAGTTGAGAATTCTTTTTAAAGACTGTGCTAAGAGTACATGAAGGAATGAGAGAGAAAAACATGACATGGAAGAGACAATTTATTCATTTTTTCATCAGAATTACTTCTTATAACTATAATTTGAGATAAGCTTACAATGGATAAACAAGCTTACAATAATGTATTTTACGAGAAAATTTACCTTGAGGTTCTATAACACATGTATGACTGTCACTGTATAACACAGAATTCATTTCAAGATATAATTTAAGTCAGGATTCAGAACATCTTGTAAGATTAATGAAATTAGTTAGTGTTGTCAACAGTCTTTTCTCATATACTGAATGTATACAATTGTGTGTACAATCCCTAGTTTTAGGGCATACATTTTCAAAATGTATATTTCCAAAGAGGATTCATCAAAACTGACACCCCAGGCTAATCAAACTGAAGGCTCTTGAGTCTTCTAAGGGATTTAATAGCACATGTGGATTCCTTTGGTTCCAAGAATACTGTGAACACAGAACACATCAAAATACTTCTTAATAAGGTTACTCTTATAAAAAAATCAGCAGTATATTTCTGGTATTAGCAGCTAGTTTCTTTCAGCTTACTTTTAAACTAGTGATAAATAAGATGATTCTTATTTCTATTTCATTTATGCATGTTTTGATCTTAAAATATAGGCTACTGTTTTTTGCAAACCGATGTTTTCTCAACTTAAACCACACTTCTCTTTTTCTAGACAGATACTCATAACGTTTACAGTTTTACTGCTTTGCTTTTTCATCAAGTATTTAATGAAATTCTCTTTATTTCTAGAAGTCTTTGTTTTGTTTCAACATGTTCAAGTATAATCTAAGGAGATTTAAATTTTCTTTGGCCATTACTTTTTCAACTTGAAGTGAAGCCATGACTAGGGAAATCTCTTGATTCTTATTAACTTGCAGGAATATTTCCACGATATATTTGAAAGCTTAATCTTCTAAAAGAAATTTCCTGAGCTGCTTGTGCTTCTTGTAATAATGGTTAGGTAATGGGGAAGTGGTATGACAGAAATATATTGTTCAGTATGTTATACTGTAGGTAAGGTCAACAGAAGAGAAGCCTATTTTAGACTTCATCAAAAAGCAAATATATTTTCTATCCTGACACTGTTGTCTTTCTAGGCATTTGTGAGGCCTCTTATTAGAGGGTGCAGTCGACCACACGGCTTTCATGGGCAACACCATATTGTACAGCCCCCTGAGCCAGCCCCGCCTCTGTCCTAACTCTATTGGCTGTTTCGCCGTCTTTCCCCGTTCCCTGGCTTACTATTGGCTCCTGATCTCTTGGTTTCCCCCACTGGCTAGCCGGGCCATTTCTGTCCCTCACCAAGGCTTTAAGAACCTGCATGGAATTTGAATAAAACGCTTTCCACTCTGGAACTTTTGGAGTGCATGTCTCTCTGAGGAATCTGGAGTGGGGACCTGGTCACCCCCTGTCACTTCTGAGGTTGTTTTTGAATATGTCATTTGACTGTTACATAGATCATAAATGGATGCTGAATGACAAATACAAGTGTGGATTTAGAAGATAGGGGAAGAAAGAAGAAAGTGGGACATTATATTTCTCTTTCTCAATCTAAATAAAAGGAAAATTCTAGTAGAATTTAAAAACATATTTCAAATGATGCTTCCAAAAATGAAATCTAAGCTTCTTTGTATGGGCTGCTCACCAGTCTGTATGAGGAAACAGGATTGAAAATGGAAAACATCAAAAAGCATTCCGTATTCAACATATGTCCTAGCATATGTGCTATAGGCTTGGGGAGGAGTTGCTGGAGAGCTACCAGGCAGAAAGGGACCTAGGGGTGCTGATTGACAGCCCCCTGAACATGAGCCAGCAGTGTGCCCAGGTGGCCAAGAAGGCCAACGGCATCCTGGCCTGTATCAGGAGCAATGTTGTCAACAGGAGCAGGGAGGTGATCATGCCCCTTTACTCAGCTTTGGTGAGGCCTCACCTCGAGTACTGCATCCAGTTTTGGGCCCCTCACTACAAGAGGGACACTGAGGTACTGGACAGGGTCCAGAGGCGGGCTACCAAGCTAATAAAGGGCTTAGAACATAAGCCTTATGAGGAAAGACTGAGGGATCTGGGCCTGTTTAGCCTGGAAAAGAGAAGGTTGAGGGGAGACCTCATCGCTTTCTATAACTACCTGAAGGGAGGTTGTAGAGAGGCAGGGACCGGTCTGTTCTCCCTAGTGGAGAGTGATAGGATGAGGGGAAATGGATGGAAATTGCACCAGGGGAGGTTCAGGCTTTCAGGCTAGACATTAGGAGGAATTTCTTTCCCGAAAGGGTTGTCAATCATTGGAATAAGCTGCCCAGGGAGGTGATTGAGTCACCATCCCTGGAGATGTTTAAGAGACAGGTAGATGTTGCATTGGGGGGCGTAATTTAGTAAGTTGATAGGGCTAGGACAAAGGCTAGACTTGATGATCTCCAAGGTCTCTTCCAGCTATAACTGTTCTATGATTCTATGATTCTATATATTCAGCATTTGTCTTCTTTAGACTCTGGCAATTTCTTCAAAAAAGAAAAATGCGTGATTTGAAACAACAGTTAAGAATAGCAGAACAGTTAGCAGAAAAGCAAACGAAATCAAAAATATGAAGGAAATTCTATTGCCCTTGTGACTGAATGTTGTTAAGGAATGAATGTCTTCTACTTCAAAATTTTGCATTCATGCACTTAAGACATTGCCACGCTAACCAATCAGACTGAAATTTCTCATGCTGAGTGCTTGTTACAAAATAAATCTGTTTGGGTTTTGCTAGCCGAAATGGTTTAACTCTTTCCAAGAATGATGAGTAAAAAAACCTTTTGACTGGCCCAGAGTAGAAAAATTTTAGTGACCTTTTCTTTGACCATAAGTGAACTCATGCTTTGAACTTGAAAACTGGCTAACTCTTTCAGTATGTGCCTTTTCTGTCACAGTGAAAACTGTCTGAACTTGTCTATGAGCTATAAGATTAAGCATAAAACCATAGTTAGCAGAAATTTGATAGAGGGATATTTCACGGTTCACTGAGGACTTTTTTCATACTAAGCTTGCCTCAGCTTGGTGCTAGAAAGGGCACCAAACTCAACACTGAACACCACTGGGTATTCTCTGACTGGGTGAGTAACTTGCAGGAGCATGAGGGATGCAGACACTGGGGTAACTGAAAACAAGCATGAGTGAGAGAGAACAACTGGAGGAATAGGCAAGATGGAAGGAACAAAGCAATTAGGAGCAAGGGGAGAGATGTACTGAGGCTACAGAAACTGAAAGGAGTAATCTGTGAACAAGGAGAGGAGGGACAAATGTCAGAACAGGACAAGCAATTTGGAGAAAAGAGCTGAGGATCTACTGATACTATACATGGGATGAGTGTCTTGGTTAAGGGCCTGGGAATGCAAAAGTAGGAAGAGCTGGCATGGTACAAAGAAGCAGAAATCAGCAAAGGCAGATAGAAAGAGACAAGAGTTAGTGATACTTTAATTGGAAGAATAGAGTGAAAAATTTACTTTTATTAGAGTCTTAATTCCTTACAAGACCACAAGAATTCCACCTTTGTTTTTCATTCAGAACTATTATGAAAGCCAGTGGCAAAATATCCTTTTTCTTTCTACACAGGATACTGGAGAAGATCACAGGAGAAGATGACCAAATAGTTCTGTCAACTCAAAAGACAGGCAAGAATGTCTAAAATGAGTTAATCCACATTTCAACTCTGAACATGGTCATTCACGGTTCTTTGGATCATCCAATTCAACCACTGACCCAATACCACCATGCCCACCAAAACATGTTGCAAAATGCCATGTCAACACTTTTTTTGAACACCTCCAGGTATGGATGTTGCAAAATGCCATGTCCACGCATTTTTTTGAACACCTCCAGGTATGGAGCCTGGGCAACCTGCTCCAATGCTTAACCACTCTTTCAGTAAAGATTTTTTTCCTAATATCCAACCTAAACTTCCCTGGTGCAACCTGAGGCCATTTCCTCTTGTCCTATCACTAGTTACCTGAGAAAAGAGACCAACCTCCACCTTACTACAACCTCCTTTGAGGTAGTTGTAGAGAGTGAGAATGTTTTCCCTGAGCGTTCTCTTCTCCAGATTAAACATCCTTCATTCTCTTGACTGCTTCTTGTAGGACTTGTGTTCCAGACACTTCATTAGCTTCATTGTCCATCTTCAGACATGCTCTAGCAACTCAATGTCTTTCACGTAGTGAGGGGCCCAAAACTAAATACAGTATATGAGGTGTGGGTTCACCAGTGCTGAGTACAGGGGGATAATCACTTCTCTGGCCTTACTGGTCACACAATTTTTGATACAAGCCAGGATGCTGTTGACCTTCTTGGCCACCTGGGCACACTGGGCTCATGTTCAGCTGGCTGTTGACCAGCACCCACAGCTCCTTTTCCATTGGGCAGCTTTCCAGCTGCTCTGCCCCAAGTTGATTTTTCCAGTGTTTCTGGGAAGCTCTAATAAAGTGTGCCTTGTATGACACAAACTCTTTAATTCTTCAAATGTATGTATTACTGAGAACACAGATGTGTTCAAATACTACAAATATGTGGAAACTGAGGAGCAGCTTTTTACTGATTCCTACTGTATCCATGCTCAGTTCAGCAATAAGCAATCAGACAAGTTGGTTTTTATCCATTTCCGTTGTATGATGTGTGAGGAGAGTTCAGAGAAAAATTATTTAGTTTCATTTTAAAGAATTGCCTTGTTTCATCATTTTGGTTATAAATTGAATTTGTATTTCCTGTTTATACACAGCTTTCTTGGAAGATCAGAGTAGGCATATTATACTACCTAGAGCTGGGCAAAAGATTGATTTTTTGGTTTGTTGGCCAAAAACTGAATAAATACATGTAATGGATCAAAGGAAACAAAATATTTGATTTTTTTAATATTCTAAATTAAATTGCAGAAACTATATAAATAAAATACAGTTTTCAAAATGTAATAAACTCTTAAGAAAGGATATTTTTTATTTTGATCTGGCATTGAAATTTGTTTTCTGTCAAAGCCTTTACAATTTTGAATGAACTCTTCATTTCTGTTTTGATGTAAATCTATGTTTCTCACACTAGTTACATTTTTGTAATAGCTTTTTATATGACTGAGGACATTTTACCTTTATAATTGTACATCTGACATAGTTCAGTACGACTCTAGATATGGCTTAACCCAAAACTTAAAATATTTATGTCTTTTTCAATGTGTAGTGTACCGGTAACAGATTTTACATAATTTTGTTTAAATACAGTAAGTTCTGAGCTTCTAGGCTCAGCCTTTCTTTAAAAACGCATCATGACAAAGATGTGCTACTCTTTCAAAAGTGAAACACAAGTCATTTTTTTAAAATCACATATATCTCAGACATCTGCCTCAATGTATATCAAATGTTTGCATAAGTCTTTTAGTCTTATCAGAGGAAAAATTATGCCAAACTGCAGGAAAAAGGAAGACTTATTTTTGGAATTGAGAGGATGAGTCACATGCAAAAGTTATGATCTTAAATGAGAAGTGGCTCCAAACTCTACAGATTGCAGGATACAAAATGCTCTTCCTTAAAGGACTTATGTACAACAGCTGAAAGTATGCAAAACCTAGTTTTTTTACTTCTTGATTTTGCACTTATATTGCCTTATAATTACTTTTTCTTTAAGAAGCATGTTTCCTAACTGACTGAATAAAAAATGTCAGTGCGATAATTTCCTTGCTGGTTTATATTTCAGAATGTAATAAAATTTTGTCTACAATTTCAGTAAATAATCTACATTTTTTTCAAACTTCTTGTGGAGCTATATCTTGTAATAGTTTACAGGAATCAAAGCATAATGTTGAAAATAAGTTTGTCACTGAACTCTTGTAGGTAGTAATTGCATACTGTACAGTGTGTTATTTATTTCTTAATGTCTTTAATAACAAAGTATAAATTATCAATTTTACAAGCAGTAATACACTTTTGAGCAATTATCAGAAAAAAACACTTATGAAGAAGTTGGTATCTCTAAAGTACAAGGCCAATTTCAACCAAAACATCTGAATTTAACAAAACTCCTATGAGATATAAAGAATATTTGAAATTTCTGAAGAAACGGATGAAATTATAGAAGTATTTATGAAGGTTAATTTAGAGGTAGAAAGAAGAAGCTTATCCAGGTAGAGGGGGAAAAAAAGGCTAACTCTAAATACATTGCCCATACATCCAAACATATTTTAGCTTCCTGTGTAATATGAATGATTATAGGATGATAGTTTTCAGATTTATTGCTTAATTATATCATTTTGAAATTTTAGTGAAAACCAAGACGAGTCATATTTGGATTATGTGGCAAGGTTTTGGTAGTGAGGGAGGGATGCAGAGGTGACTTCTATGAGAAGAGACCAAAGGATGCCCTGTGCTGGACACAGCCCATTCCAGTGGCTCCCAGACAAGCCATTGCAGGGCACAGATGAAGCACTTCTTTGATAGCATATTTAAGAGAAAGTAAAAAACACTATGTGGCAGCTGTGAGACAGAGAGAAAAATGTGAGAGAAATGACTATATAGACAAAAGGTCAATGAACAAGGAGGGGGAGGAGATCCCATGATCGTTGTCGTCATGGCTAGGCTTCGCGAACGAAGATCCAGGGAGGGCTCCACCCACGCTCCTCATCGGTGCCTTTTCGAAGCGTGCTGATAAAAAGAGGATAGCAGATAGCACCCTCGAGCCTGCACTATGGATTTTTTTTAGGTGAGACACAGCATGTGCAGGGCTGGACCCACCCTTTAGTCCTAAGGTTCATCTGCCAGGGCCTAGCAAGCTTGGACGCTGGCAGCCAAGTCCTTAGGATGGAGGTTTAACCTCTTAGATGGAAGGCCTTACAGGGCTAACGAGCTCCATCTGCCCGGGTTTGGAATCAGAGTTGTCCCTCTCCTAGGATGACTGCCAGAAGGCTAATGAGCTCATCCTACCCATCCAAGGATTCTAGGAACATGGGTATCACTCCCCACACTTTACCATGGGCAATGAGTTTAATGCTCCCTCTGCTGTGGGCACAGTTATCGCACCTGGGGCCACAGGAGACCCCAAGTGATTTTCAGACTGTGCCTGAGATCCCATGATAGAACAAGCAGATATGCCCTGATGGAAGCTGCAGCCCATGGATAACCCATATTGGAGCACGTTCCTGGCAGGAACTGTGGCCTGTAAGGCACCCATGCTGAAGTGATCTATTCCTGATGGGTTGTACCTCACGGCGAGGACCTACACTGTAAGTTATTGAAGAACTGCATCTGACGAGATGGACCCACAATGGAGCAATTTGTGAAGGACAGTATCCCATGGAAGAGATTGCACAGTGGAGCAGAAGAAAACTTCGAGGAGAAAGAAGCAGTAGAGCCTAAGTGTTATGAACGGATTACAGACCCCAGCTCCCCATTCTTCCAGAGCCACCTGGGGAAGGAGGAGGCAGAAGAGTCAGGAATAAAGGAACGAAGTTAAACTTGGGAAGAAGGGAGAGTTTGGAGGAAGATGGTGATGTTGAAAATTCTGGAAAATAGGCACTTGGCACAGAGTTAATGGAGAAAGATAGTGTTACTTTTAATTGGAATTCCACACCTTCGAGATCTTCAACATGGACGTGCACACCCGCCCCAACGGATTACACCTTTTATAGATTTTTATTGGCAATTAACACATTGAGAACTATAGCCAACCCTGGCACTAGGTTTTCCAATGGCTCACCCCTGGTGGTCCTCAGCTCAGCCCCTCGGAGAGGGCCCTTGTGGGGCTTGGCTCCCTTCTGTTGTTTTGTCTTCAGGGTATCTGCAGGTGGCTTCTTCAAAACACTATGTCCTTGGCGAAGCATGGGAAAGTCCAAGATACTCCCTTAGGAGCAGACCTAGTGGCTTCTAATAGGTGAACAATTCAGGAAGCTTCATATGTCTCTAATAATCCTAGAAATCTACAGAGTATACCCAAATCTTTAGGCATCAATGGTTTCAGTTTTTTCGTTGTTTCTTACCATCCTCCTCTATTTCTAACTGGCAATTAAATCAATTTCCCCCAAATCAAGTCTGTTTTACCTGTGATGGCAACTGGTAAGCAATTGCTGTCTTTAGCGAGACTCACAAGCTTTTTCAACTTGTCCTGGAGTGGATGGAAGGCAATGAGAAAGCAACTGGATGGATGTCTGGCAGACAGCCAAGGTTAAACCATCACAATAGTTCAAAATCATAAATCTTCCTTTAATTCACATTTTGTAGTAAGATCAACTGAATCAAAAAAAAAAAAACAAAACCAAAAAAACTCGTAAAACAACCAACAACAAACAACCAACGAAAAGCCTGTGCTGTAGGAAAGATGACTCTGTATGAACTTTTATAGGATTTACGTTTGTTAAAAAATGTTGAATTCCTTTTATTGTAAGTCTACAAACATAGAAATATCAATGAGGCTGGCACATCTTAGAAAGTAGCATTCCAATGTGCATAAGAAGTAAGTTCAGCACATTCATGTGCTCTTTCCCCTACCCCAAACTTGGTCCTTCACTTACAGTAATGTAAGTGTAAAGTAATGTTAAGGAGATGGAGGAGAAATCTGTCACAGAAGTGACTACCACATGTACTTATGAGGGGAAGTGTAATGTAAAGGGCAGTAGCCAGAATCTTGATTCCATAATCTCATGTCATCAATATTGTATTACACACAAGAGGTTGTTCTTCTGCGTGAATTACAGCTTCCTCTGCAGAGCTGTGAAAGTTGTTTGCTGAAAAGAACTCTTATTACTTTTCTTACAAATGACTACCAGCAACCTCAGAGAACAAAGAGCTTAAGTTCAACAGGAAAATCACCTGAAGCAACAAAAACGCATGATTGTGAATAACCTTCAGAATTATCAGGTTTATTATACCTAAACTGAACTAAAAGACAGAAACTTCTACAGAAGCTACAGAAAGTTGATCAACAACAAACAGATCTAATTGAATGCCTTGTTACAAGGTATCCCTGAGTTCATATCATGAACTCTCTGTATTGTAGTGAAACTCTTCCATTTCCCCTGGCCAAGTAGCTTCAATGTGGATCACCACATATGAACACAGTTGCTCAGGATATCCAACATCCAACAATTTAAGCCAAAGCACTCTTAGAGCAATCTGTGTCCTCTGCTGCAATTGCTAACACAGCAGGAACGTGAACAGCAAGTAGAGCAGTGTTTGTGTTCCTTTTAATAACTTTGGATTGATTTTCTGGCTTTTAAAGTTTCTTTAAGCAAGTTTCCCTATACTGTTGCTACATTAAACCCTGAGCTTAATGATAAGTCATGTCCTGCCACTGCAAACTGTTTCCAACATGAATGTGTGTAAAAAAAGCAGGCTGTATCACTAAAGATCAGCAAAGTTATGCTGAATCTCTTTAGTAATCAGGTACTTTATCTGTGAAACCATATATAAAATTATTACTAAAATGACAAAAGTCATTACTAAGCATGTGAGCTTTAGACTGTTACTGAAAACTGATGACATTATTACTGAACATTTAAAAGTTAACATTGCAAGATTTACTACTACACTGGCATAGTGTATCAGAAAGAAAATACTGCTGCTAATGAATCTAGCAATGACTAAATAGTCTGTCTCTCTAGATCAAAACCATCTTTACCATTGTGATTTGAGCTCCTTTGTCTTCAGTCAGCACTTGTTACTCAAGGAAAACGAAATTAAGTCAGTAAAATTAACCTGGGTAGAATTCTACCAGTCATTTTTATGATGTTACTTACAAAAATAACATTAATGAAAAGACCAAAGAAATCATAATATCTTTCCTACAAGCAGATAAATGATTGTAGTATCAGGAATTAAATAGATTTTCTCATATGAATTTATTCCTCTCCATTATGTTTCAGAACCCCTTTTCTGATTCNCCAAGTGATTTTCAGACTGTGCCTGACTGAGAAAGTAATACAGCCTTATGCAACCATTCTCAATGTAGCATAAGAACAAACATCACACAATTAGTACTTCTTTCTGCGTGTGTTTTAAGACAGGCTAATTTTGTGTAACTTCCATGAGTATTTCTGAAAGTCAAGAACATTTCTGACTTCTCTTGTCCATTCTAGTAAGTTTAAAACAAACTTTCTTTCAGTGTGGTTGACATAGGGACACATTTTTCGTCACTTTTTATGAGAGTATATATGTAATATATTAAGTCCTGATAAGGAAAAAAGAACAAATCTCCAACTATCCTTCAGAACAAGAGCAAGTTAAACCTGAAAATCTAGTTAAAATTAGGGGAAGAAACTCACAAGGGTTTCCAATATGTTTTAGACTGCTTCAGTGAGCTATTTGCACCCTTTTCTTTGGAATATAATAGGTGCTGATCCAAACTCTGGCATGTAGACTGTTCCTCAGAGTGGAAAGAATGTGAATTCAGTCCTATCTAGTAACCAGAAAGCCTGCTGAAAGTAACAAGCCTTTGAAGAAGAGAAGAAAAATTGAAGTTTTCTCTTAACAAGAGGCTCATATAAAAGTCCTGGTCAGAGAAAATGCTACAATATCAACCTTCCCATCTAATCTCAATTTGAAAACACTAACAGAAAGATAAGATCTTTTGACTTCTGACCAAGAATAAAAACTACCTAGCAAAGGGAGAAAAATGATCTAAGCTGCCTTTCAAGGAAGGGAAGGGAAAGAAAAAGAGTGTATTTTTTCACTGCATAAGCTATTAATCTACTTGTGATACAGAAAGTGAACCCAATTAAAATTAATTTTAAACTAAAGAGTTAAACTATTCTTCTACCTTCAGAAATACTGTCTTGAATTCTATATTTCTGTGAAGTTCTGAGTTGTCTATGGACAATACAAATCTGTAAGGAAGAGCTGGCTTTTGTCAGGGCTTGTTATTTGTTAGGTGATTTCCTTGCTATGGTTTTGCCTGTGACATATAATGCACTGTTGTCTTTCCTCATGACAGAAAATATTCTTTTCATTACTATGTGAATCTTAGGATGTAGTAAGAAAATCATAGTAGAAATTGGCAGAGATTTTAAAAATAGAAAATTCTATGCACAGAAGTGATAAGATAGTATTAGTCAGTTCTATGAAAATAAAGCTTTATACTAGACTCCACTACCATTCAAATCCATTCAAATCAAGGACTTCTGTATGCAGGGTGGTGGCAATAGACACTCACCATCTTAGATTGTAAGTAATTTTGGATCAGGTTCCATGTTTATCTCCATTTTACCTGCTTTACTCTAATTCAAGAAAATCTTAACTACAGCCAACACCCAGGTAATACAAAAGTTGTTGTGTATGTATCTTAATAATCATTATAAAAAAAATAAAATTTAAAGACCTGGCTAAAAGGGTATTGCTGACAATTCTGCCACATGATGATAATTTCACCAGTCATATTACACATGTGACTCTACCACACAAAAGTCATAGTTTTCCAGCCTCTTCCTGAAATTTGTCAGATGTTTTGAGCATGCCACTAGATTCCAATTCTGCTTCCTTTGTATCCACTGAAAAGACAGTGACCTCAAACAGATTTGATAGCAGTTCTCCATCAATCTTCAATCACCAAATTGGTTAGTTACCTACACTGCAGCATAGCTGTATGTCAAAACTAATGCTGATGATTCTTGGATGCACTTATCAATTTAAGCACCGGCCTGAAGACCTTGGTGGTATCGGTATTATTTATCTGCTAATGTAAAATATTAAGACATCAAGGACTGATTTTGCTTTCCATTGGTTTAATTCTACTTAACAAGGTGCTGAAAGTAACAGAACTACAGAATAAGCAGTAGGTGTTATGCAAAGAGGGAAGTTTCTTTCCCTGTTGTAAAATTCTCTTGCCTTTTGATGGTGGGGCATGAAATTGCTTTGACTGCAATCAAGCAGCTCCAAGTAGAACAACACTTAGTTTCTCTATCCTTTATTTCTCTATGCTGTGTGTTTTTTTTTTAATTTGTCCATGTGAATGAAATTGTTTGTTGGGTTTTTTTTATACATAAGTTCTTTCTTCAAGTTCCAGGAGGCTGTTTTTTTCATTTGGTGGAAGCACATGGTAAATAGTATGCTCAGTAGGAAGTGTTAGGAAGCTGTGTCATCCACAGTAGGACACTACAAGAAGACTTTTTTCCTGTAAGAGACAACAGAAGCATCTGAGCTCCAGAGCAGGGTAAGTAACATTTTCTAGAGCAGAAAGAGATGGACCTTTCAGACTCTTGGCAGCTTAAGTTCACTTTCTTTTCTGTGAACACCAATTTATTTATTACTCTCTTAGCAAGTATCTCAACCCCTCTCCCAAAAAACCAAAACCAACCAAACAAAAAACCTTGATCCTCCTTTTTTAATCTTTTCATGTGTTTCAGGTTACTGTGACTACTGACAGCNTTTTTCTCCATGTTTTAGCAAAGGACAAGTGTTTGTTCACAGTGGTGAATGTGTGGGTTTAGCCATAAAATACACTCTAAATCTTTAGTTTGCAATATTAAGCTGTTTTGGAGGATTTATATACTTTTTCAGAAATGTCATCAGAAATGTTTATAAATGGAAAAAATGAAGAGAAAACATAATTTAAATTNCTTTTCTATTTTCTGACTGTTGAAGTCATTGGACACTCTAGTTGTCTCCAAAGGTATGAATTCTTTTTACTTCATCACCTTGTAGATGTGTACAAGCCAGTAACATTCTCAGGAAATTTATTTTATNAAAGTCCCTCTATGAATTAAAAGTGTTTGTTATTGCTGAAATATACAGAAAAATAATATCAGACATATGGTATTGTTATGTGAACCATATGCCTGCATCATTGCAGAGCATATGGTAAGTGTTTAAGTTAAGTAGCATCATAAAAATATGATGGGCTTTAAAAATACATAATTTATAACACAAAACTTAACTTTTTGTTTATTTGTTTTATAGAACAGATATTGCAGGATTATGTCTGGGAAAAAAATTTCTGACAGCTATTGAAGCTGGGTAATATTAAGAATACCTCTTCTCTCTTTGGTTGCTTCCATTTCCACCAGGCATGGTTGAAATTACTTCATGTCATAACCAAAGTGTAAGGAAACATGTTTTGTTGGGAAAAAACACCTGATATTCTAAAAACTAGTGGATAGTGTGTGTAAGTACTGTTTTATGCTTCTAAACAGGATGAAAACCATTATGCTGCATGTCAGACTCCTGGTTTGGAATATGATCCTTCTCTTAGAAAAGTAAGCTGGGCAGAAACATAAAGCAAGCTGCTGTTGCTTCACCTTTAAACTCCTCTAAAAAAGATGTGTTTCTCTAGGAGCAGGAAGATTACATAAAGAAGTTAAAAAAAAGACAAATCCATTCCCATCTTCTCTGCCAGCAGGTCACCACTGTGATGAAAAGTCTCATTTTGTACGGGTTCATATAATGTTGCTATCACCATGGTGCTTTATGTTAGTATTATTACTTCTTTTATTTCCAATTATATGTATTGATATCAAATATCTTACGCTGTGATTATGTTAGTTTAGCTAAGAGTTTATTAACATTTCAGGCACAGTCTGAAAATCACCTGTGGTCTCCTGTGGCCCCTGGTGCGATAACTGTGCCCACAGCAGAGGGAGCATTAAACTCATTGCCCACGGGAAAGTGTGGGGAGTGATACCCATGTTCCTAGAATCCTTGGATGGGTAGGATGAGCTCATNGCCATACATACATATTAACATTTAAATTCCATCAGCATTCTTCACAAAGTAGGTACTTAATAATGCACAAACCAGGCAAACAAATAAAAATCTTACCGTATTTCTTAGTAAGCTACTTTGTATTTTTGACATTTTTCAAAAAGAATTTTCAACTTTAGTGCAAAAATGCACCATTTGTTTCTACTATGTTCATTTTTATTATACAGTTGTCAGATTGTCATTCTTTCTCACTCTATCCTTTTTTGCCTTTTTTTTTTAGATTCGGTAATATTGCTACAGCAAAAAATAAAATATTGATAGATGAAGTTTGCCATTAAGAGGAAGCAATTTGCAGCAGAGTGAGAAATTATAATGGTGCTTTGAATTATTAGAAGGCAATCACCCTTTGGAAATATAAATGTGGCAAGTGTGTGAAAGAGTGAAGAATTTTTTTTTCCTTTATTTTATCTGCCTGAGCTTCAGTGTTTAGGAGTAAAGTTAAAAAACTAACAGCCTCTTCTGTTTGTTGGTCAAATAAAAAAAATGGAAGAAAATATTTTGGATGAACACATATTTTCTTTCATTTTTATTCTGCTATTAAAACCAATTTTTTAAACTTTATCTTAAATTGAAGGATTTTTAAATGCAATAGTGTTTATAAATTAAAATGGATTTTTTCTTCAGAATTATACGTTTTCTAAATTCACAGCTTAGTAAATCAACAGGAATTAAAAAATGTTTCCCTGCCACTTAATTTTTATAATGCATAGTTTAGAAAAAAGAAGTTTTCCAAACATTGCACTTAACTAAGTGTAAGAAATCATCACACAATATATATTATTCTTTCATTACACTCCTGTCAGTTCTTTGTTCTCTCATCCCAGCCTTTTTCTCTCTGACTGAAATATTTTTCTAAATTTAATCTATTTCAGAAATTCTCTATTCAGTCAAATCCTATAGTTGGTCTTCTTCTAGCACTACTTCTAGTTAGCTTCCACTATAAAGTCATTAAAATGAGAATCTTTCAAGTCCTTTCAGAGGAAAAGTTACTAAACATACATTTTTGGGGGAAACGAGTACAGAATTCTGCACAAAAAGCCTAGATTTTATAACAAAGGCATGTGGCTACTTTCTCCATTCCCAGCTATAGAAAGAGTAAATATTCCTGTGGAAAACTGGGGAGAAATTGGTGAGAATTGAAAGGCATGTTCTTAGCAAAATCTTAACAGTTTTTCCGAAACTACTCAAAGTGTGTGGGTTTTTTTTTTTGGTTGGGTTTGTTGTTTTTTTTTAATCTATATAAATGGAAAGGTAAAGTTATCAGAAATCCAATAAGAAATGTAGAATAAATTTCTTAATCCCCAATCCTAGATATTTGGTATTAATACATGTTTGTAGAAAATGGTTTGACATTTTGGCATTTTTCCATTATCACTAATAGTATTAGGGGCAACAAAAGTGTCAGTTCAAAATTCTGTATAGAATACAAAAGTGAGAATACACTCATTGCATATGCATATGTTCAACTGCAATGTCTACTTACTCTTTGGTCCAGTGACAGTCACAGCATTATAACTGAACTTGCAATTGCAAGCACAACATGGTCAGGATAAATATTGATGAATTAGAGTGAATTGAAGTGGGATGGCAGCTTGGGTGTCATCCAGCAAGGATATACATGCAAGGACAACTTTGTTGAAAAGGCAACTGGGGAAAGTATTTGTTTTTCAGTACAAGCTAGGAAAGAGGAACATGATTTCCTCCTTGGATGTATGGGTAGATGGGTGCCTATCACATCATCAGGCTCTGCCAACATAATAGAAGAAATATAGCTCTAAAGCCTTCAGTAATTCAGCAAGGTGAGATATAGGTTTTCTCTTTCATTCCAGTTTTCCAGAAAAAGAGTTTAGGCTACAATTTCAAGTGAAATTCATTGCCCTGTCCTGTGTTATGGCATATTGCATCTGATCAATCACACCAGACTATGTGGAGGGACTACCTGAGGGGAGGTTGTAGGGAGGCAGGAATTGGTCTGTTCTCCCTGGTAGAGAGTGATAGGACAAGGGGAAATGGATTGAAACTGCGCCAGGTTCAGGTTAGATATTAGGAAGAATTTCTTTCCTGAAAGGGTTGTGAGCCATTGGAACAGGCTGCCCAGGGAGGTGCTTGAGTCACCATCCCTGGAGGTGTTTAAGAGACGGCTGGATGTTGTGTTGGGGAGCATCATTTAGTGGGGTGATAGGGCTAAGACAAAGGCTGGACTCGATGATCTTCAAGGTCTCTTCCAGCTGGAACTGTTCTATGATTCTATGTTTCACTTTTGGGTGTTTGTGTATCATTCCAGTCACCTCAGATTAGAAAATGACATATGATGTTGGAAATTTGAAACAAAAGGAGGACCATTTGTAGAGATTATACTCATGGGAAATGAGCTGTTGAATCAGACTACATTTTCTAGGTGTGGCTTGATATCAGCATAATGTCCTTACCCTACAAAGCTTCAGAATTACTTGCCCATTAAAGGACTATCTTTATCAAGTGAGGGTTGATTTATTTATTATGAATTATTGCTTTTATTCAGAGATTTAATGAAAATCATTTAAACTAGAAAATAATCTTCTTTGTAACTTTCACTATCTTTTTGTGTCCCAGCCCCATTAGAAAATGCTGTTGCAATTCTTATGCATCAGAAGTCACTTTCAATACTTTTAAATATCTTGCTTCTGCAAGAACAGAAACATTGTATTTATATAACATCTACTCTCCCTTTCCTGAATTTCTAATGGAGCAGAAACATGCTGGACCTGGGAATGCTAACAGCATTCTGTCATTTTCAGAGGACTAGAAAATTGCATCTGTGTGGTTGAGGCTTGCCTTGCAGATTGCAAGTAATTTATAAGATCACATGGGGAGACACTGGATTCTGTAAAATCTTCCCCAAAAGTGCTCTAATCTGAAATAAAGGGAAAGGAAAGATAACCAGCTACTGATTTCTGGTGCTGCTGGGTACTGCTTTCTCCTGCACCTGAAGCTGCATCTCAGACCACAAGAAGTGTTTTCTGCATTGATAATGAAAGCAACTATTGCAAGCAGCTAGAGAGACAACGAATTTAAAAGCTGCAAACTGCATTCTTCCTAAGCAAAATATTATGATACAATTTAAATCCAATCCTTAGACATTCTGCAGTGTTTTGAGATTTGTATTTTTTTTTATAGAAAAATAGTCAAAATGCAGATGATATAGTAATAACCACAGTCAGACTCAAGAGACAAGGAAAATGAGTATTTAGCTAAGGTAATTGTCACTGTTGGGTTAAAATGCTCTTGAAAAATCCTATAATACATAAAACTCAGGTAGATTCCTTTTACTACAACTTCCAGAAAATAGGGTGATTTTAATTTCTGAGCATGATGCATTGCCCTTTGCAGTGTTATGGCAGGTTGCATCTGATCAGTCACACTGGATTACTTTGCACATCAAAGCAAATGGTATCATTCCAGTCACATCAGATTAGAAGATGACATATCATGTTGGCAATTTGAATTTAAGTATTTTGAAGGGTAATTTTAGAGTGTGGTATTAAAATATCCATCTCAGTCAAAGGTCAATAGGTACGCTTCAGATATCAAATGTGCAGTATTTGGCACGTTTTCCTTCCTTTTTACACTTAGTTGATGAAGCCAGATGCAATACAGATGAGGGTGGGAGAAATAAGGCAACAGGACATGCTTTTGAGTCATGAATATCTAAACCACAGCTGAAAAATATGTGCAGCAAATGGAGAAAGAAAACTGAATGTTCACAGCACAGACTTACATGTGTAAGACGTGTGACTGCAGAGAAACTAAAATGAAGAGACTAATGTGATTTTGCAGTGATCATTAAGAATTGTGTTCCACAGCCTGTATCATAATACATATGCATATGTGTGTCCACTCTGTATGCTTGTTTCAGAACTCACCTTTCAGCTTCATGTTTCTAAACACTTGCACTTGAGACAAATATTTGAGATACTAATAGTTAGAATTGCAGTTCAGACACAGAGAAGCCAAAACAGCTTTAATTGTCCTTTACTGTCTCTTAATCCTGGGCGACTCTGCCATCTCAAATGTCATTTAGATATCCCAAAACCTGACATAAAAAATATTATAATCTCTAGCCTATTTTTTATCCCGAATGCTTGATAATCCAAATCTGTAACTGTTCATCTTGCCTTGTGGAAGTTCTTCTTCAGTGCCCCCTTTTTTTTTCTCCTCCTTGACTGGTTTAGTCAGTTATAAAAAATTACTGTGAATTAATAGAAGGCTTAGAGTCATGCTAACATTGTCATCAATCTCTTGGTCCTGCCTGTTGCTGTATGGGCAGCCCTGTAATGAGACTCAGTCCACCAGGCAAAGGTCGAAAGAATCTTTTTTCAAAGGTCTCCAAAATTCTGTCACTGCAGGTGTCACCATCTTCCCATAGAACAAGAGCTTTTCTATGTCACATGAGTCACCTCAGTGTCTGTAATGAAGATCATGAAATAGGGCATTTCCTTTGTTTTCCAAAACAGTTTTCTAGGGCTGTGAGGCATCTGCAAAAGCAGTTGCTGGAAGGTGAAGATGTAGCACATGTGCAGCAGGAGGCCAGGTGGATTGCACACACTCAACACTGGTTTCTTCACGGATGTTCAGTGAATGATACTGTGCACACTGCTATGTGACTGTCCTGGTTTGACCAGAGGAACTGAGGATTACTAGGGTCAAGGGGACAATCTTTTTGAGAGGGTCTCCGAGAAAGCCCCCTCTCCCCAATGGGGACAGCATACTCTCTCACTTCATCCCCTCCTATATACACAAAAATACATCATCTCTCTGTGCAGTTCATGATTTGTTGCCTGTTGTCTCTCTTGAATGATGTCTCGGGGTCACGGCCCTTAACCATCTCCCGTCCGGAGACGCAGCGGTGATCGTTTAGATCTGCGCAGGTGCGAGGTTTCATTTTTCTTCCTTTATCAGTTTCTCTCGGCTCCTCCCAGCAAATTCTTTCGTGGGCAAAAGAAGGGGAAGAAAAAAGAAGTCCAGCTACTGCATTTTCTTAAAGAGATAATGTCCAAAATTCAAAAAGGGAATATGACGTACAGAAGATCCTTAATGTCTCTTTTTTTTTCTCTTCAGTTTTAATCATCCCATGACAGTGACTCATGTCTCTTGGATGTACTGGTCCCAGGAATCCAGAAATTTTAAAACTGATCTGATTGTAGCTGGATGAAATCTGCTTAAGACAAAGGGATTTTCCATGAATCTGGGGATCTACCAAAGTTGAAAGCAAAGAACAGTTAGGGCTGTATTACTGCTGAGAGTCTTGAGCATGACAAGAAGTACAATCCCTTTTGAAGATAATGCAAGCCTTCACTCCACTGAGCATGAAGAAAGCAATATAGCTTTTCACTGTGTTTTTTTTCTTCTTAAACTTTCATGTTATACCTACTTATATTATGTAAGAAATTATAATAAAGTCAGATGCTGCAATTTCACAGAATCATAGAACTGCTGCTTGGAAAGGACCAATGGAGATCATTAAGTTCAGTCTCTTATGTAAAGCACAAATATCACCTATCAGAATAGCCATGAGTCTTAAACCCCCTTAGTCTTAAAATAGTTTTAAAAACCTTAAAGTTCTGAAGGGATTAGAATTTATTTTCTCTTTTATTTCCTTGCAATGCCTTCCCAGTCCCACTTGTATTTATTTTAATCTGCTGTATTTTTCAACACACGTGATTGGAAAAGTGTAATTTTTTTCTTTTTTCCCTATCCAGTCCAAAGAAAGAAGCATAGATATCTTGGTCATGGAATATTTCAACTGATTTTTTACATCTAGTGTGATTCAGTTTAATCCATTGCTAATATATGTTGTGTTTTATTAGTTGTGGGGTTTTTTGGCAACTAGCCTGCTCACTCCCATCATAATGCCTTTTTTATCTAACAACCATTTTGATAAAAATAAGTTTATTTTAATAATATCTCTTGTCACAGGACTTCAAGGTAAAACCAGTCTGTTTCAAAGTGAAATTTTGAATCCTTTTCTGTCCTTCATTATAGCTCCAGTTCAAGAAGATAAGATCAGATGTTGCTGTAAGGATTGGGAGTCCATGTCTAGACATATATAAATCTTCATGACAAGCATGAAGTGATGCTTAGCATGAATACCAGTAACTACAGTTTCTCAGATTCACTGGAATTTAATCTGAAACATTTACTTTTAAATGTGGAGAGGCTGACATGAAGAGAAAGTATCTTTTACTTGCCAGAATAATATAGGCACAACAATCAGAGACTTGTAGGTGCACAAACTCCTCATCACTGTGAGAAAGAAATGCAATTCCTCTTCTAATTTTCTTTTTCCTTCCAAGGTCAAACTATTCCTGCTCCATTCAGGTTTCATTGGTTATTTTCAAGGCTTGTAGTTCCAAATGAACTGAAATGTTGTAATTATTTGGATGCAGTTCCAGATAACAGGTACTGTGAAATTTTCCTCTTACTGTGCATTTTTTCAGGAGAGAGAGGCATCTCAGGAATGGAGATGTAATTTGTTTTATTCACTGGATTTCTCACCATGCATGTATACACACCTTCTTTTATTTCAGGGTTAAATGGTTTTAGTTGGTTGGTTGGGTTTTTTTTGTGATTGATCTCAGTTTGCCAGTACTTATTCTTTGACCTGTGTCTAAGTCATTCCTTGGTAGAGCTTGACAGGAATATCGTGTGGTGCCAAGTGAATATTCATTGATTTCTAAAAATTCTTAACTTTTCTCTTTGTGAGAAACTACTACTCTAATCCCAAATTTAGTATCCTAATCTCAAATTAAAGACAACAGGTAATCTTCATTCTGACAGTTATGTGATTCATTCAGTCTCATGTTTTCAGTTAGCAGGGAAGATATAAAAAGAAAACAAGTGTACCGTTGTGATTTTTTTTATATTGCTATTTATTCATCTTGTATTCATCCAAGATCACCAAAATCCAAGCACTCTCATTTTTTAGATTTGAAATTAATTGAGACTTTTATTTTAAAACATATTTTTAATACTCTTGTAGAGTATAGTCAACGTAAATTGCTGGATTGCTAATATAAATACAAATGCAAAAGCTGCAGACATCATACATCTGTAGTATTTTATATATTTACACAACAATGATCTTTTAAAATCCTGAAATGGGCATCGTAAACTGACAAAGAAGCAGAAAAGTTTGCAATCTTGTTGGACAGTTGCCACAAATGTACTCTGGTGAATAGTAAGGGAAAGAGTACTAGTGAATCTCTTTTATGGTGCTGTTATCAGGACATAATGTGCTGGCTTTATGGCATGCCACCACAGTCAGTACCCAAACTGCCAATGGAAATATAATTTAGGATCTGATGTGAGATCTTGCAGTTCATCAGTAATTTAATTGGCTCTTTATCATTCCTATCTCTAACTGTCATTAGCTGATATTTGCTTATCCTAAAAGAACTGGGCAATTTTGTACATTTGACAGTGTGTACTCAGCATATAAACACAGCACAACCTACTGAATGATTGCTATGCTGGGGAGAAAATAAAGATCCCTATAGCCTCTTGATCACCAGAGTGAAGTGTTTTCTTAATCTTTATAAAAGTTCCTGTAACTCACTGGGGTTTTTTTGGTAAGTTTTTGTAAGTTTATTGTTTGTCTGTTTGTTTGTTTTTTTAACAGCTAAGGACATAGATGCAATGTCCTAATAAACCATGGGACCACTAAGCTGATCTAAAGAGAGCTATATATCATGTTAGATATGCTCCACCAGACATTTCCTTAAATCTTGCACGAGATGTTGCTGTGATGAGTTTAATAGGAGAATCTGAATGGAACAGAGATGAAAGAGCACATTTATACTCCAAACATTTTATGTATAATATTGCTTTCACAGTAGGTGGTTGAAGGTTGTCTTAATCATGGTTGTTAAGTACTGTGCAGAAGGTCAGAGGAGAGGATCTTAATGGTCCCTTGTAGTTTTGTAATCTATGAATCTATACCCCTGGGGAATTTTAAGTGCTAAGAAATCTGCTTAAAAACACTAGTTACAGAGAAAGCAATCAAAAATGATTGGGAGAAGGCTCCCCTCACCATCAGACCTAATAAAGGTTCTGAGTATATAGATGAAGGAAATTGGTGATAAAAATCATAGATGGATTTTTTTCAATTAAGAAAGAAATAAGAGAAGTTGAGCAATTACAAAATAACCCATACACAAAGTTACTGACTAGAGGAATAGTAATGGAAACCTTGGAAATATTTTTAACAGGCAAATTGACTGTTGCAGACACAAATTTTGAAGAAAGACTATAGGGAGCTAAAAGTCTGATTGATAACTATTTTGCTCTCAGATTCATAGAACTTGAGAGTTCCTGAAATATTATCAAAAAAGCAAATAAGCAGCAGAATTATGAATAATACTGAACCTATCAGATCATGGGCTTAAATTTCAACTTGAATGGATCAAGGAAATAAATATCAAGAGGGAAATGTCCATTGAACAGCTAGCAGATAATAGAATTGTAAGGAATGTGCAGCATGAACTTGCCAGGGAAAAAAGAGATGAGTTTATTGTTGATAGAAAAAACTGGTAGAAAAAATGAAAATAAATAAAATCTATTTTTGATTTAATCCTGTCTCAGACACTAAAAAAAAATCATTTCATATTAGCTGTCAAAATCCCTCTCTCAAAATTAATTAAAAGACATTTTAATAAGGACACTGTCATATGGACTGAAAAGTGACTGAAGGGCCATTAACAAGGGATAATGACACACAGTGAGATATTAAGTTGTGGGGGAGCTGTCTAGTAGCACTGAAGGGTCTAGTGTTAGTTCCAGGGTTTTTTGACATCCTCATTAATGATTTGAAATTGGGAGTAAAGAGTGAGTTAATGAAATTCACTTATTGTACTTAATTGGGAGGTATTGCAAACACTAGTGATGGCATAAAAAATATAGGAAGGGATGAAATAGCATTAGAAACATGGACATAACAGTAAAATGAGATTCAGTTTGGAACATGGCTATCTAATAACATATGAAGAAAAATAGTTCAAAATATAGCTGTTGAGTGGGAGAGAGAAACCTGGAAAGCAGTAAGGCCTAAAGAACCAAGAACCAAAAGAAAGGTAGAAAATTAGTCATATATCTATAGAATGATATGGTATTAAGAGCTGTTGGTTTTCACATGGAGGGATGAAAGAGTGAGGAATTAATAATCATTTACAGCACAACACTCATGCAACTAAGCCTGGAATATTGCATTCAGTTCTGGACATTTTGGACATTAGTTTATTGGAAAAGTAAATGAGCAAATGAGATACATTTCATAGCAGAGCAGAATGTCAGGGGAAAAAAAAAATCACTGAATGGATTTTCAAGCATTAGAACAGGCTACCCAGGGAAGTGGTTGAATTATCATCTCTGGAGGTGTTTAAAAGATGTGTAAATGTGGTGCTGAAGGATATGGTTTAGTGGTGGATTTGACAGTGCTAAGCTAATAGTTGGATTCAATGATCTTAAAGATCTTTGCCAATCTAACTGATTCTCTGATTCCATGGAAATGGGAAAAAAAACTTAATAGGGTCAAAATAAGAAATAAATTAAAAAGAAAAAAAAAATCAATACAAGCAAACAGTTCTTGGATTTAGTGGAGTTTCTACTTGCTTTTGATTAGAGTAATTATTTTATGAAAATGGACATTAAGAAATGTGCTACAAATGTACTAGTTGTGCAGGTTGGAATTTCCTAGTAAAATATGGTCTTTGTTTTTCTCTTGATTGCTGACTAAAACTCAGTTCCAGATTACATTATCTGGAACATTTTATAAAAGGCTAAATAAATCAACTCTCTCTGTTTTAACTATCCATGAAAGTATTAGATAAAATCAATACCTGGACAGATATATAAGGTGCAAAAATAAGCAAACGGATGAACAGAGTACTAAACAACCAGAAATATAGGTAGAGAAAGGCCACGCTGGCTAAAGGAGTAGTGAAGGAGAAAAGATATGTTCATTTCTTCAGTATATAGTAAGAACAGGAGAAGAAGAACAATTAATTATGAAAAGAGAATTAATTCCTGTCTGAGAATATAGAATTTCCAGAAAACAGCTCTTCATTTTTCTGAAGTATAAAATTTTTCATAAAAATGGTGTACTTTATTTATTTCTTCCTTTCCAGAAAGGCATTAAATTAATACAAAAATTGGTAAAGAATTTTTTTTTTTTACTATTTTTGAAATGAACCTGGAAGTTTCTATACTGGAAATATATATTGCTATCAAATACTAACATGGTGGTCTAAGAAAACAAATTTGAAAAAAAATCATTAAAAAAATGAAAGCTCTATCTGATATTAATATTATTTTGCTTGTCAGGAAACATTATAAGCTGTTTTGAACAATTTGATCTGCTAAATTTGTTCTGCTAGTGTGTTTTGAGCATTTCCTTTAAATGTCATTTAATAGACACTTTCATCCCCCCTGTTCTCCATACTAATCAGCTCTGCATTTATTTATTTGTTTAAATATATAGAATCATAGAATGGTTTGGGTTGGAAGAGACCTCTGGAGCTCATCTAGTCCAACCCCCCTGCACTGGGCAGGGACATCCCCAACTACATCAGCTTGCCCAGAGCCCTGGCAAGCCTCACCTGGAATGCCTCCAGGGATGGGAACTCAACAACCTCCCTGGGCAACCTGTTCCAGTGTTCCACCACCCTTGTGGGGAGGAACTTCTTTCTAAAATCCAGTCTAAATCTACTCTTCTCCAATTTAAAACCATTGCCCCTTGTCCTTTCACTCCAGGCCTTTGCAAACAGGCCCTCTCCAGCCTTCTTGTAAGTTCCCTTTAGGTACTGGAAAGTCACTAGTAGGTCCCCCCGAAGTCTTCTCCAGGCTGAACAACCCCAGCTCCCTCAGCCTGTCCTCATAGGAGAGGTGTTCCAGCCCCCTGATCATTTTTGTGGCCCTCCTCTGGACCTGCTCCATCAGATCCATGTCCTTTCTGTATTGAGGGCTCCA
>VWZO01002710.1:1871-13455 GCA_013396975.1 Bucco capensis | reverse complement strand
GACTGTCTCTGATCACCTCCCTCTCCTCCATGTGCCTTATCAGACATTCTAGGAGAATCTGCTCCATGATTTTCCCAGGCACAGAGGTGAGGCTAAGAGGTCGGTTGACAATGGGTGTAACATGTCCCTTCTTCCAATCACTAGGGACTTCACCTGACTGCCAGGATTTCTCAAATATTATTGAGAGTGGCTTGGCAACTACATCAGCCAATTCTTTTAGGACTCTGGCGTGCATCTCATCAGGTCCCATAGACTTATGTATGTTCAGGTTCCTCAGGAGGTCAAGAACCTGACTTCCACATACAGTGGGAGGGACTTCACTGCCCTGGTCCCAGTCTTGTGGTTTTTTAACTTGGGAGGTGTTGGAAGAGAGGTTGCCAGTGAAAACGGAAGAAAAAAGTTGTTGAGAACCTCAGCCTTCTCCTCATCTATTGTTATTAGTTCCCCATTCTTGCTCTTCAGGGGGGAAATGTTTTCTTTGATCTTCCTTTTTTCATTGATATAGTGTTGGGGTCAAAGCAAAATCATCCGATTTTAAATTTTTGGCTTGCTAAACTAAATTTGATGACACTTACAGCAAATTTGTACACAGAGGTCATACACAAAAACCAAAGAAACTTGGGATATTGACAGAAATAATTTCTGGACTGAGTGTGTGGTGACATTTATGCAATTTCATAAGATTGACACATCATAATTCAAATGTAGAAATAAGTCTAGCTTTTCTTTTTAGTGTGCTGGCATATCTTTGTAGCATCTTTTTCCAAGAAATGTGGTATAGTCAATGGTATCGTATTGTTTATATGTGACAAATGTTGCTATTTTGATACAACCACACTCTGGCATTTAACCTTGTGTGGAAGGTTATAATGACACTAGAAGTTAGTGAAAAATGGCTGAGGAGCAGGACAATGACACTGTGGCATGATATGATTTATTTATTCCACAATTTGTTTTTCAGCTCTTCTTCTATTTCTCATGAGACTAACATGTTCACCTGAAGCACATTATTTAAGGTAGCTTCACCTACTCAAAAAGACAGGGCTAATTATAGGGCTAATTATAAGGGCTGTATGGCAAGTTTAAATGTTGTGAAGAATGCCTTAGATTGTTTGAGGCTCACATATATTGTGAGCAAAAGGCTTTTTTGAGGCAATGGCAGTAACTGCACAGGTATTTGTAGTCACACATGCAATGAGAGTTTGAAGGGAGCATCTCCGCTGCAGAGGAGAACATGGAAGTTCAAAATGGAAATTTTGTTTAATTTTATTCACTGGTAGTGAGACCAGCACAACACAATTGGGGCCACTGTAGACTGCACCAGCTTGAAAATGGTCAGCTGTAAACTTGTGTCCATGATTGCCCTGGAGAACAGTCTTTACTGCCTTTTCTCTCCAGTAGGGTTTATACAGGATTCCCAACCCTGAGCATGTAGAATCTCTGTAGCCTGCATAGTGTATCAGCCACACAAACATCCTCTGTTTCTGTAGCCATCTTTTTCTAAAGTGCATATATAGTATTTTCCTAGAAAGGCACAGCATATGGACAACAAGAGTATTTACGACTTAACTGTTCTCCCACAGTTTCTACAAAGGCTCAGCAACCAAATGTAGCCTCTGGGTTTGAACTAACAGATGCCATTTCTTAAATCAATAAAATTACTACATAGAGGCTGGATTTTCAGAAATATAATACCTTGCAGAGATATAAGGAAATGTAATGGGAACTACTTCATGACTGAACAAACATAAATCAAAGGTAATAGCTGTGTAATGAAGTGTAGACATTCGACTAAAAAACGTGGCTGCTAGTCTAGTCAGTAGCGTGCAGCCTTACAGAAAAATGCACAGTTCTTTAAACTGGAGGATCATTAGAATTTATTATACCTTAATTTTTATAAGTAATAGACAGCTTTTCATTAGGTAAAAGCAAAAAGAATAATAAAACGCTAAGACCTTGAAAATGCACAAACTGGTCAACCAAGAGTTAGCCACCAAAAGTCCAATGTATAATGGTGTCATAAATCTTACTCACTCACTTTGTGACTTACTCTTACTATTGCTCACTTTGTGACTTACTCACTCTTACTCTTGCTCACGTTGTGTCCTGTGATATGAGTGTTAATCCTTTTTCCTTTTTTCCTTTTTTAAATAAATTATCCATATCATCAAAAAAGACATTGCAAAAGTGTAAAAGGTGTTCAGTTGTTTTAACTTTGAATCATCGTAACTGTAGAGAGCAGAGGCTTGTATCATGCTAGGATTCATGCAAATCATGCAGATTTACTCCTTTATTAAAAAGCTTATATAATAGGCAGATTCTTCAAAGACACAAATTGATTTCCCACTTTATTTCTTTATATATTTGAAATACTTTTCCAGAAAAACAATACTGTAAAAACAGAAATGTAAGAAGTGTAGTAGCTTTGGTTGCATAGTAATGGAGAACACAGGTGGCAAGCAATATTCAGCCTGAACTTCTCTCCTTTCTTGTAACTAAGTGCCAGACAATCCAGAAGGGAGAAAGGTGTAAGAAGTATCTTTTTGACTTGTTTATTTTCAATTACAAATCAAAACTAAAATATCAGAATGTCATCATTACTTCTTTTGTATCTTTTATGGCTTGTAAGAGGGATTTTAAGAAAGAAAGATTAATGACTAGATAAACATTTGAGGGAATGCATACATCACTCATCAGGTAGAAAGGCAAATTATCTTGGCAGATATGACTGGAGCTGAAGAACTGGTGAAGAGATGACACTGATTATCAACTAAGGATTGACAAGAGTCCAAATCTTCTTTTTTTAGCTTTTTTATTAAAACAAAAAGTATTCTAATCTTGACATTCAATGAAATAAACTGAATATTTCCTGAGTATTCACATAATAGCCCAGGTAATCAATAAGATTTTCAAAAACTTCTGTACATTTTGTAAGAAAACACTAAGAATGAAGGGGAAAATTTAAAACTATATGTGGAACACCACCAGTCATTTTACTGGTCCTTGATTTTACCTGTCATTTACCTATATTAAGCATCTAAAATAATAATAATCTTATAAAAGCAGTTGTTTCACAGAACAGACTATAATTTCTAATATTCAAAGTTAAATCCTAGAAGAGTGACATTTCCATGATAATAAATTGATGTTCTTAATACAATGGTTTGAAGCAGTTCTTCTGCATTCCTACTTGTACACTACAAAAAGATTAAATTCTTGCAAAACCAAGTTAGCAACAAAATTCTTCTTGCATTCAAGAGATCTAAGGTTTTGACTTTGAGGACAAGTTTGGACTATCTGGAAGAAATGAAATTGCAAATAGTGCATGAGATTTCTTTCCAATTTTGTGTCTTACAAAAAACTGAACATCATCAAGGCTGAATAGAATTAAAGCTGATAAAATACAACCTGTTTTGACCAAAGCATTCCAACATAACACAAAAAACCTCATAGGATTGGGTTGCCCCAATTGATGGAAAAGAAAAAGATATTTATAAATAATTGACACTGGAGAAATTTTAGAAAGCCATTCTAAAATGAGACAGAATCTTTTTATTTGTCAAAATTTTTTGTCATAATCAGGTTATTTCAAGTTCCCTGCTGTATGTAGAAAAAAATAACTCTATATGTGGTCTTACAAAATTAGGTGAATGCAAGCCTTTCCAATAAGCACCAAAGTTAAAGGACTCATACTCTAAAGATACTGATCAAATCATTAATATGAAGAACTACTAATCTGGAACAATGTATTCTACCTCAAACTCTCCTACACTGCTTACATGAACTTTCATGATCAACTTAATTGTTGCAATTCAATTTTTCCCTCAGAAAAATAATCACTTATCTTGCAGCACAATGCACACTCAAATAATTGGGAAAAAATTGCATGTGGGTCCCAAAAGAACTGTAGGTAAAAGGTGATATATTAGTATTTTGTGCTGACCTCTCCTTTTTTTTTTTGTTGTTCATATTAAGAGAAGGAAGATGCCTGATACCACTGATGACAAAATCTCTGCAAAGAGGGTATTGTTTACATTCTCATAATGGGCATGACATCTATAAAAGCAATACTCTGATTTATCCTCATACTCCTACTGAGACAAAATGCAGTGGTATAGTCTAAAGCAAACACAGAGCTAAGGCTTCATGCAAAAAATTGCCAGCCTTAGATGAAAGGTACTAAATAAATATTATTGCTATTATTGTCTGTGGAGAGCAGCACTACAGGCCTTTTTAGAAGACTGACTTCATGGAAAGTCTTTGTTATTTCCATAAAAAATATTATGTTAGAAATTGGTATAGTCTTTATAACTTTATGCGGCTATAAAATGTGATCGTTCCAATATTAAACTGCAGTGAAAACTAATGTAAACAATATATAAAGTATACAAAAAAAATATCTATTTATTAATGNCAGGCCTTTGCAAACAGGCCCTCTCCAGCCTTCTTGGAAGTTCCCTTTAGGTACTGGAAAGTCACTAGTAGGTCCCCCCGAAGTCGTCTCTTCTCCAGGCTGAACAATCCCAGCTCCCTCAGCCTGTCTTCATAAGAGAGTTGTTCCAGCCCCTGATCATTTTCATGGCCCTCCTCTGGACCTGCTCCATCAGATCCATGTCCTTTCTGTATTGAGGGCTCCAGAACTGGACACAGTGTTCCAGATGAGGTCTCACCAGAGCAAAGTGGCAAAATCACCTCTCTGGATCTGCTGGCCACGCTTCTTTTGATGCAGCCCAGGATGGTTGGACAGGAGTTCCCAGCCTCTTCTCTGTCAAGACTCATCCCATCCACTCCTACCATTGCTTGCTGTTGTCCCATGCAATTGACAGAACTAGGGATGAGGCCTGAAAACAAAAGACTGAAAAAGCTTTGAGGTTTACTAGTAACTTCTTATCTTGACAGACAGATAATCCGCATCAGTTTAATAGATTGTTTCTACTGCAGCATATTCTATAGACATCTGCCAATTATACCAGTTTCTATCACTAGACTAATTTCTTTACAGGGCATGAATTAGAAGCAAAACCTATGCATCTAACACCCAATCTGTATCCTCCATTTCTCTGTAAAAATTCAAAAAAATAGCAGCTTTTTGATCAGCCACAAGAGCAGTTTGTAATGCTGTGCTCAATTTCCTGTTACTAATATTTAATTTCCACCTTATACCACTGAGGTATATTGTGGTCTTTCTTCCTTAAGACAAATGAAAAATAGGATTCGAGGAATTTCAAGTGATTTTGTCATGAATCACAAAGAGCACAAATTCTTTTTCAATGTTTTCTTAAAACTTCTTTCACTTTTGTTTGGACATCTTCAAGATCAAAATATGTTTTGAATTACAAACCCTACAATTGTAGGATAAGATCTAATCTAGTCTGTAAATTAGTTGAAAAGCACTAAAACACATCTAATTAATGAGTGACAAAGTACCTGTCAAGTACCTCTCTTACTTACTGTTCCAAGTACAATGCAGTAAGCCTCCTAAAAATATTTCAAAACAGTTGACTAACAGTTATAGTAAGACTATATTTCAAAACAATGCTTCATTATAACAATATCTGTCTTAAAATTGCCAAATGTTTCTTTCTAATTCTAGACTGATCTGATTGCTGAAGCATTGAAAAGTATACTTATCAGATCATCATGCAANCTTCTTGCATTCAAGAGATCTAAGGTTTTGACTTTGAGGACAAGTTTGGACTATCTGGAAGAAATGAAATTGCAAATAGTGCATGAGATTTCTTTCCAATTTTGTGTCTTACAAAAAACTGAACATCATCAAGGCTGAATAGAATTAAAGCTGATAAAATACAACCTGTTTTGACCAAAGCATTCCAACATAACACAAAAAACCTCATAGGATTGGGTTGCCCCAATTGATGGAAAAGAAAAAAATATTTATAAATAATTGACACTGGAGAAATTTTAGAAAGCCATTCTAAAATGAGACAGAATCTTTTTATTTGTCAAAATTTTTTGTCATAATCAGGTTATTTCAAGTTCCCTGCTGTATGTAGAAAAAAATAACTCTATATGTGGTCTTACAAAATTAGGTGAATGCAAGCCTTTCCAATAAGCACCAAAGTTAAAGGACTCATACTCTAAAGATACTGATCAAATCATTAATATGAAGAACTACTAATCTGGAACAATGTATTCTACCTCAAACTCTCCTACACTGCTTACATGAACTTTCATGATCAACTTAATTGTTGCAATTCAATTTTTCCCTCAGAAAAATAATCACTTATCTTGCAGCACAATGCACACTCAAATAATTGGGAAAAAATTGCATGTGGGTCCCAAAAGAACTGTAGGTAAAAGGTGATATATTAGTATTTTGTGCTGACCTCTCCTTTTTTTTTTTGTTGTTCATATTAAGAGAAGGAAGATGCCTGATACCACTGATGACAAAATCTCTGCAAAGAGGGTATTGTTTACATTCTCATAATGGGCATGACATCTATAAAAGCAATACTCTGATTTATCCTCATACTCCTACTGAGACAAAATGCAGTGGTATAGTCTAAAGCAAACACAGAGCTAAGGCTTCATGCAAAAAATTGCCAGCCTTAGATGAAAGGTACTAAATAAATATTATTGCTATTATTGTCTGTGGAGAGCAGCACTACAGGCCTTTTTAGAAGACTGACTTCATGGAAAGTCTTTGTTATTTCCATAAAAAATATTATGTTAGAAATTGGTATAGTCTTTATAACTTTATGCGGCTATAAAATGTGATCGTTCCAATATTAAACTGCAGTGAAAACTAATGTAAACAATATATAAAGTATACAAAAAAAATATCTATTTATTAATGATAAAAAAATATTTAGGGAAGAATTCCGTATTAAAGGTTGGAGAGTCCAACAAAAGACTGAGTGCTTTACAAATACTGCTTTTCAATCTTCCCAGAGTTGAAAGTAACTAAAAAATGGTTAATTGTGGTGGATTTTCATTTATTTTACCTTAAGCATAACTGATTGCATGTCTTAACTGCACTCTGATCGTATATCTTAACTGCACTAAATATGCACACTAGCAAGATAAAAGCTCTTAAGTGTGTATTGAAGACTTCAGTAAGGATAATCAGGAGGTTATANATCTGCTGGCCACGCTTCTTTTGATGCAGCCCAGGATGGTTGGACAGGAGTTCCCAGCCTCTTCTCTGTCAAGACTCATCCCATCCACTCCTACCATTGCTTGCTGTTGTCCCATGCAATTGACAGAACTAGGGATGAGGCCTGAAAACAAANGGAGCCGCCTGGATGCATTCCTGTGTGACCTCATCTTGGTGATCCTGCTCTGGCAGGGCAGTTGGACTAGATGATCTTTCTAGGTCCCTTCCAACCCCTAACATTGTGTGATTCTGTGATTCTGTAATTAGGAAGGCTTGAGTAGAAGGAAGTGGTTGCCCTGATACGTAGGATGGCTTTGCTGATATCTCAACCAGCAAGTGTACTTGTTACTAGCAGTTCAGGCATTGTTGGAAACAGTCCCAAGGATTACACTTCTTTATAATCAAATGCTGAATACCTATTAACAATTTCATTTTATCTATTCCACGTACAGGAATGTCTTCATGCAATTTACCTGATTGTGAAAAAGAAAGCAGAGCCAATAAAATACATTTAGTTTTCTACAGACACTAGCAAATATTCCCTTCATCAGAGTTAGCCATGAAGTCCTCATTTAAAAGCTGTGTTTTAAAGCCTGGTTTTAATACCAGTAATTTTGGTTTTAAAACACATGCTAAAATTTAAGTGTCTCTATTCCTAGAGGTTGCATTTACACAGAAGAGAAGGGAAACTACTTTTTATAAATAGGTTTTCATTTATATGACATTTATTAAGATTGCTGCTTTTAATTTTCAAACCATAAGTTCAACAAAATAATTAAATTACTCAAATTTACTGTCAAATATGCTGTTTAGTAATTTTTATTTTATTCAAGGTACCATATGATTAGTTAGATTTGGTGACTGATTTTCCATTGTTACAAAGACTGGTACAATCACACCTGTAGCTCAGACACCCTTTAATGTTGTTTTGGTCTTGGTATATGTTAGCAAACAAAAGTTATGTCATATCAAAATGTCACATTAATCTTCAAATATTGGTTTACATTTCAAAAGATAAATAAAGGTAGAACAAACAAAGGTAACTTAGTAGACAAATTTTCATATTGAATATATCAAAATGTCCAGTGTGATTGGTTGCTGTGACTGATGCATCATAAACAAGTAAACAAATCTAAACCTGCTACAGAAACAATTTTTCCACTGACCTTATAGTATTTGATAATGTGGAATGTATAGTGATAACTGATAAGTAAATTAGACAGGAGTGTTTGGAACTTTATTGGAGTTTAGGCAGTTGCTAATTGTCAGTTTAAATGTAAGTTGTCTTCGAAGTTTAGTCTACCTGTTTGGAATTGGAGGGTAGAGTAGCTCTGCAGCATTTATTCTTGTGATCTTTTGGGAGCTGTTTTATTTCTCCTACAAGAATAAGACACAAAAAAGAAGAAATGCTCTGTAGGATTTTCCTTGATGCAGATTCAAGGTCTTTTGCAGTGGTTACATACTGTTCATCCATTTTTACAGAAGACCAGGGTGGAGGATAATAAACAAGGAAACGAGAGGATAATAAACAAGGGAAAGACTTCACTTTTTCCTCAGGCTTGTTCTCTCTGAACTACTTGTAACCTTCCCATAGCTTCACTTTACCTGTCTTAGCACTGAAAGCAATTTCTCTAATTGACCATATGTCTAAGGTTAATTTTTTAACTTTTGTTTAGCTGTACATGGAACAGCCATTGTTTTATAGAGATAGCAGTTACAAAAAGTTTGTTGTAGGTAGAATGAAAGATTTACCATTCTAACACACTGATGTAATGTAGAGGTTCATGGTGTTGGGAGCCTTGAGAAGAGAAGACCCAGGGTGTGTCATGAGCAAGAAAAAGCATGGTGTGGTAAGAGATGGGATACAGGCTTCACACTGGAGAGCACTAGACTCACTAATGATCAGTGAAAAACATACAGAGCTGGAGTTGGACGTAATTAGTTCTAGGGGTGAAAAAGAACAAAAATTGTATCTAACATACATAAAGGACACTATATATAGTAAATTCGGATGTAAACTGGAACTGTTTACCCTTTAAGAAAGAATAATGTGTTTGCTAACAAACATGAAGTGGAAAAGGGAAAAAGAATAAGGGAAGAGATCACTAACAAGGTCACCCTATTCTTCCTTGCAAAGGACTTCAGATGCTGACTTGTCATAACCCCACTAGGGGTTATGTTCAAACAATGAACACATGACACAATTGAACAACGAGTAGCAGAGCTGCTGTTTGAAAAGGCAGTCTCAAATCTTGCCATTAAAATAGCCTTTTCTCAGGACTGTTCTGTAAGCATCTTGTCTGCCAGCCCTAATCATTCTATTAGAGAACAGATAGAACTTTACAACTGGAATTCAGGTTACAATTAACTGTGTTGAACTTCATGGTACCAAAATTATTTTGTTCTGTTGCACACATTTTGTTCAACAGATTGATCACTTTGACAGACAACACTATAACTACTAGTGCATGTCTTCCTTAAAACTAGGTGGAAAATAAAACGTAGTTTTGCAAAAATACCACGAAAACTCCCAAACTCATGTGAAGAAAAAGAAAAAAAACAAGTGTAAGAGTTTCTAATATTTTTATCTGACCAAGCACACCTCCTTCTCCTTAACTTTCTTTGAAGTGTATGAAGTTACAGACCATCCAATGTGTACATGATTTATCTGTTTTTCTACTATTCCTCTTTTATATGTTCATCGTTTCCTCTTCAAAACCCAGAAATCATTAATTGTTTTTAATGGAAAAGCTACTATTATTTATCTATTGCAGTGTTTATTTGAGTTTTTGCACTCTGCATGACATCCGGTCAGTGATTTCATTAACACAAAATGCCATCTTTAAAAATGACAGCACTATATATTGAGAAGAGAGTAGAACACTTTAAAGAGTTGTTTCAAACACTTGGTGATTTTTTTACTGTGGCGTTTGCTGTGCAAGAGTACTACAAACAAAAAGAGTGACTTCTTAACATTTTCATCAGCTAATGAGACCTGTATTAAGCAGGTTGATACATTTCACCTCTAATTTATTTTTCAAGAAACTTTGAGTTAATACCAGTCGAGAATAAACAACATATTGCTCTGCAAACTCTCTGAATATAATTGAGAATATGCAATTTTTTTTCTGTGTCTGATTAAAACAGATCCAGCATTGAATGTAAAACTAGTAAGTTCTTGCGAAGTACTGTTCATGTAAGTATTGCTACTGTATGGGTTATGAAAGGGAACTGAAATCGCTACTCTATTACTGGAATGACAGCATTAAAAAACCCCCAGTAAATAACAACAGAATCACAGAATGTTAGGGGTTGGAAGGGACCTCAGGAGATCACTAGTCCAACTCTCCTGCAAGAGCAGGATAATTCAGACCAGGTTGCACAGGATGGTGTCTAGTTGGGTTTTGAATATCTCCAGAGATGGAGACCCAACCACCTCCCTGGGCAGCCTGTTCCAGTGCTCCACCACCCTCAAAGCAAAAAAAAAACTTGCTCCTCATATTAAGATGGAGCTTTCTGGGTGCTAGTTTTTTCCCATTCCCTCTAGTCCTTTCACTAGGTACCACAGAAAAAAGACTGTTCCCATCCTCCTGATAACCACCCTTGAAGTATTTATAAGTATTGATGAGATCTCCTCTCAGTCTTCTCCAGGCTAAACAGGCCCAGCTCTTTCAGCTTCTTTGCATAAGAGAGGTGCTCAAGGCCCCTAATTATTTTAGTAGCCCTTCTCTCTACCCTCTCCAGAAGTTCCCTATCACTCTTAAACAAGAGAGACCAGAACTAAACACAATACTCCAGATGTGGCCTCACCAGGGCAGAGTAGAAGGGAAGGATGACCTCCATCGACCTGCTGGCCACACTCTTCTTGATCCACCCCAGAATGCCATTACCCTTGGCCACAACAGCACATTGCTGGCTCACAGCGATACTGCTGTCCATCCAGACACCCAGGTCTTTTTCCGCTGAGCTGCTTTCCAGCTGATCAGCCTCTAACCTGTACTGATACATGGGGTTATTCCACCCTAGGTGTATTACCCTATACTTGCCCTTGTTGAATTTCATGAGGTTTATCTCTGCCCAGCTCTCCAGCCTGTCCAGGCCACATTGAATGGCAGCACAGCCTCCTGGTGTGCCAGCCTCCTCCCAGTTTTATGGTATCAGCAAAGAGAAGAGAAGAAAATATGCAGCAAAGAAGAATAGGATCACAAGGAAATTCTTTGCATACAGGGATATCATAGAATCATAGAAGCATTTGGGTTGGAATGGACATCTGGGGTCATCTAGTCCAACTCCCCCACAGTGGGCAAGGACATCCCCAACTAGATCAGGTTGCCCAGAGCCCCGTCAAGCCTCACCTTGAATACCTCCAGGGATGGGGCCTCAACAACCTTCCTGGGTGCTCCTTCCAGTATTCCACCACCCTCGTGGTGAGGAAATTTTCCTAGTATCAAGTCTAAATCTACTCTT
>VWZO01002697.1:1441-14606 GCA_013396975.1 Bucco capensis | reverse complement strand
CAGGTAGCAGGGCTATCCTAGTGTAGGGCTATCAGTTGGACTTGATGATCTTGAAGGTCCTTTCCAACTGTGATGATTCTATGATTCTGTTTTAACCCATTTAAACATCCTAGACTTAATTCCATTGCTGTAGCATTTCAGTTTTTTATTAAATTTATTATTATTTATATTCAAAATATTATTTTGAATGTGTTACAGATGTTTTGGTTTTTTTTAATTCACAGAAACTTTTCTCTACTACCTGCTGGTTTTCAAAATGTTCCTGGGGCAATTATGCCTGCTCAGGTATAAATAAATCATCATCCCATGTATATCAGTGAAATTGCATCTGCCTCTGACAACTGTTGCACAACGTGCAGAGTATTGGGGCAGTATGTGCCAAAAAAAGGCATATGCAGCCTGTATCTGCTGTGACATATGTTCACTCAGGTGAGCTGTAATGGAGATATCCATACTGGGAATAGGGGGTAAACAGGTGATAATTGTCATTCAATTGCTTATTGACTGACTTGCTAAGCAGGAAAGCAGAAGCAGCAGCTTTTAAGTCTTACAGGACTTAAGCGGAAAGCTGCTTCAGGTTCTCACAGTGATTTGTTTTTGAAATAGATGATGATAAACAATGGCTAAAAAGACTTGGTAACTGAATATGTTGTTATTTTTTCCTTCGTTTTGAAAGGCTACAGAAGAATAATGAGTGAGAGCCTCCCTCCTAGGCTAGAAAGGTCAAGATCCTCTTTACAGCTCTGTCAGTGTTCTTGGTTGATCTTTTTTACTAACAGAAGGGAAAAGATTTCTGGTTTCCCAGTGGGTTGAATTTACTTAATATGAACTTTCATTAACTGTTTTTTAAAAAAATCTTATGTGTATAGGCTTTGAAGGATTTTGCCACTTTTTCCACGTGTGCTGCAACTTAGACTTGTCCTTCGTGCCTCTGCTGAGCCCTCTTTGGTTCTGCTTCTGTTCTTTGATACAGCAAAGCTGGGACTGGTAACTGGTAAGAGCCTTTTCACTGTCCATGTACTAGGGAAGATTTGAAAATATTTGTCTTCTTTTTCCTTCTAGTGTATTTTCATTTTTTAAAAATAAAACCATAACAGAAGACATCCACAAAACTCAAGAGAGACAATTGTTTTAGAACACAACCACACCTGAGATATTTTGCATTCTCTCTAGAGTCAATTAATGGAACAAATACATCCAAAGGTATATCCTCAGCTACCTGTCTTTGCTCTTACTGACAGTAAGATCTTTTGCTATCCTATAATTAAAAAATATGCTCTGGAGCAATCTCTCTTCCATAAGAACTGTGGCAACATGGCTGAATAATTCATGCTAACTACCTTAGCAACTTTTGTCTCTCCCCTCTCTTGTAGTAATTGTTTGTGAACAGATTTGATTCCTCTTCAACTAGTTACTAGGCAACTAAAATCCCCATCTGTATTTAATTTCTAAGGTTTTGTTTGAACACCATACTCTCTTACTGTATTTCTAGTCCTTGCTTCAGATGATTTGATCTTATTTTAAGTTATTCTAACTTAAAAGCGCAGGATTTCTGGGATCATTCTTGGAGGAAAGTATTTCAGCTGCTAGTAAGTTTTCTCACTTTAGGTAACTGGCAATACAGGAGGACCACCAGTTATGACAATTTTAAAAGTCTTTTACACTGGAAGCTAGAGAGAGCTTGCTGTTTCAAAGGACCTGTTCTCCAGTCACTTGAAGCAAATACTTTTTAAACAGAAGAAATCATGTGGGAAATGAACTATATACACTGTGCTTTGAAAATAAGTTTTCTGTATTAGAAGAGATTTGGTCTTGATGAGGAGAGGCCAGTACTGGATGAAGGAACCAACTTAGCCTTTACATAATGATAAATTTAAAACTTTGGCAATATCCTATATTTCCTCTCTCAAAATATTTTTTTTTCCATGCACTCTTCCTTAAAAAAAGACTCATGTCTTTGTTCTATATCCTTGCCAACGTGATTCTGGCAATAAATTAATACGGCTCCTCAACCACTGCAGATGGATGACATTTTACTAAGAATGGTTCTACAGAGCCATTTCCTCCTTTCACCCTGACTTCAATCTATATTAGGCAATAACATGGGAGAAGTATAGTACTGAAGGACAATCCTGTTTTCAGCTTCTATGGAAAGAATAACAAGCACTTACAGAGCCACAAAAAACAAGGTGAAACATCAAGAGGTCATCTTATCATCCTGCCTTGTGGTCTGGGACAGGATGAAGAATACCCAGAAGCACTATAGTCCTTGTACAACTAATACATCCAATATTTCCTTGGTTTAAAATAACGTTTTTTTCTTCCAGTTCATCGTATTTCAATACAGTTGAAGGAACATCACTATTTAAAACTTTCAAATGATGACAGATGTACAAACAAATACCTATGTGAAGATAGGATTTGGAACGGTGACATTGCCTTTAACAAAATTTCACTGGAAGTTAAAGATGTTAAACCTTGCTGCAAAATATTAAGAACTTGTATATTGAGCAGGTTTTGTGAATGTCCTAAATACTTCTGTGACTGATATCTTAACTGATGAGCAAAAATTATGAAGGAAATTTTTAACTGAAGTGTAATATTCTACTGGTTTAACAGTAGGCTTATTTTCTGTGCTTGAAAGTGATTGTGACAGTGTTATCTATGGTGGAAAGGAACTAGCTCTTCAGGATTCTGCATAGCATAGCACAAACTTCAAGATGCCTGTGGTAAGCCAATTAGCTACAGAGGCTGAAACAGCAGATATATAGAAGACATTTTCTCACTTAGGATAGCAGGATCCTAAACTGTTAGGTTGCAAAAGGAAGTGTCTCTGAGAAACCTGATACTAAAAGATAACTCTCTAGTTAGGTGAGAGGAAAAAGCCTAAATCAAAAGTCTATGTTAATAGAATAATGAAGAAGGGAAACTAAAGGTTTATAAAAACATTATTTTAGTAAGCTACCTAGAAGTCCAAGAATCTGACTTTTGCCTACTAGGTAAAGATAAACTGCTACTCTAGCTTTTCTTACTTCCACTATCTTCTGTCTTCTGAATGCAACTGTTAACAGCTATTCACAGCTCCTTTAAAATTTCCTGTGCTCCTGAGTGCCCGCCAGAAATGCATTGCAACGACTGGAAAAGCTTTTATGAATAGAAGGAAAAAATGTGCGTGTTCACTGCTGAAAGAATTCCTCCTTTCCACTTGCAGAAGAAAGTTAGCATGAAAAGAAGATTCTCAAAGTATTTTTCCAGAGTATTACCAGCAGAAAATATCTATGATTTTTCACAGTGCTTGGACTCTGCAGTATGGAAGCAGAGCAGAACATTTCCACTTTTTGGGCTTACAAGTGAGATTTCAAAGTTGGATTTTGTTCTTTTAACAGAAATGTTTTGTAAAACCTAACTAGCAATGTCAGCTTCTCCTGGCTGTTTTAATAGTCATGAGAAATGGAAGGAGATACTCCTTCTAAAGCTGTGGCTTTCTGTACCTGCAGGGATATGCTTGTACCACAGTAAAAGATGTAACAGACATCAAAACGATTAGTAGTAGACCTGAAGTCACTATCCAGGGATCTTCACACTTTTTCATAAAGGCAAAAAGTTGGAGGGGAGAGGATATACAAGTAGAGATTTCAACACAAGATGAAATTTTTTTGCAAATGTATAGAGAAGATATTTGTTCCTTTAAAACATCTGTAGGCTTTTCATGGACGTCTAGACAATACTACTAGTTATGTCTCTATTTCCTCAAATTATATTCCTTGAAAGGAATGACATTTTTTCAGTAGTGTTTTTTTCTCCAAAGTACTGCAAGATAAAAGGATATATTTTCTTTAGGACAGACACTAGGGGTATAATATATTCATTTCTTTGACAGACAGGAAAGTTAAAAATGGCTAAGTAATGCAGTACTCACATAGTTCAAATGACTATTTATTAAAACTGGTTTTCTTAGGCAACTAGTGACTTTTCTTATGTCTGTTCTTCAGATACTGAGGTGACTATTTCTCATACCTTGGAAGTTTTCATTTCTCTCTTAATTTGAGTATTACTTAGCCTTACTTTAGACTTTTCCATGTATACATCTGTCTATGGTCAGAAGTGTTCCTGTCACGCATGTGCAAATGCAATGGAATAATTACAAATCTAATTGTGTTATAACCTACTATTTGGGATATCTCAGTTTCTCTACATCAATCATGGGAAAACAAATACCAGAGCCTTGCTTAAATCCTCTTACCAGAAACTTACACTTTTAATAATAATTTTTAAAAAAGCTTAGCATCCTTAGAATCTTATGTCTCCCTTGTTACTCCTTAGAATTTTCAAACGTCACATTTGCCTACAGTTGATACCTACTTTATGCTTTAAGAATATCTTCTCTATAAAAGTATTTTTACAGCATAACACTTGCTGGAGGTTTTGCTCAGCTGCAGATTTTTAAACATGGTTGATTTTAATCTCGGTGTGACCATTGCCTGATTTGCATAGTTCAGTGAACCAGACTTTTCCGTGTGTGTACAAAGGCAACCTTTTCTCAGAATGGCTGTAATGGGCAATAGCTTGTGCTCTCAACTGCTAATTGGCTGTGGTTTTCCGCAAAAAATGAATTCCCTCCTGCTGCAAGGCTGTAGGATGGCTAGTCTTTGTCTCAATCAAAGCAGTGGCAAAAGACAGCTGCAAAGACCTGTTGTGGAAGCCCTCTGATCCTCAGCTTCCAATAAGGTCCTAAACTGCTAATTGAAGTGATTCCCTGCAAATTAGCAACTATAGATTTCACATATATACTTTACATCTCCTTGGCCTACAAGCAATGTGAAGATCTCATGAAGATACATCAAATACAGAGAGAGGAAGAAACAGATTCTGCCAATGGGAAGATGGCAACTTATAACACACAAAACAGACAAAAAAGCAACAAATTAAAATCCATCATTTTTTTAAATTTCAAAACTGAGATACAGAGACAAACTAGCTCTGGAACAAAACATACTTTTGGAGCAAGCAGCACTAGATTTTCTGAGGCCCAGAGCAGTGCCTCTGTCCTAGAATACCATGCCTCTGCTGTCAAATCAGAAGCCTGATGGAAATGTAATTGCTGAAGGAGGTTTACACTGACTGTCATCAGTGAAAGTTTGGAAATTGCAGCTTTCAGGTCAACGTAATTCAGAAAAACTAGTTTTTTCAGGCTACAGTTTTGTAGAAGTGTCACTAGGCATAAATGTATAACATCTTCTAATCATTTTGTATCATCTAGGCATTAGCGTCATTCACAATCTAGCAGGTACGTGACTGTCTTTAGAGGATTACCTCATATCTGCTTGCCAGACTCACTTATAGGACAATATGACCCATTTTTTACGGTGTTTTCATCAGAAAGTACCAAAATTTTAACCTGCTTTTGAGTTTCTTGACTTCCCTTTCTCTACCAGTTTCCTTTCTAGTTTCTAATCTCTTTACTACCGTAGATACCATCTAAACAGGTTAACAGAGTGCTGCTGTGGAGCAATGGAAATCCACCTAGGCAATCAATCTTCTGTTCAAAGCAGTCAAGTAAAGCTTTAAATTAAAGATGGGGCCTGAATCTAAATGTTAGGTCTAAGCACCTTTGCCCCATGGGACAAACTGTGGCCCTTTTCATAGAATCATAGAACCATTTGGTTTCAGTTGGAAGGGCCGTCTGGAGGTCATCTAGTCCAACCACCCCTGCAGTGGGCAGGGACATCCCCATCAACATCAGGTTGCCCAGAGCCCCATCAAGCGNCCTGGGCCCACCTCTCCAGCTTGTCCATGTCCTTCTGGATGACATCCTGCCCCTCCAACTTATCAACAGCACCCCATAGCTTGGTGCCATCTTTTTCTAGCCTGTTCATTTATCTCACCTCACATGTAACCAATAATGAGAGTTTCTCACCTGTTGTTTGAATGTTTCTAACAGAAAAACAAGTATTCAAACAGAAATATCTTAAACAGAAATGACCATCACTAATTACTTCATGTCAGATCTAATCTCTTCATGAGGTGAACTGAAAAGTTCAACAACCTGTCCATATATCACATGGATAATTAGGTCCAGAATTCTCTTCCATATTCCTTCAGTTTGCGAGGAAAATTAAGACATGTGAATGTGTTTTGGTGACTACACAGGTTATGTCAAAGAACAAAGCAGAACAAAAAAATGTGAAATAAAAAGGTGCTTTGCATACCCTGTTTTTCCTAGATAGAGGTATTTTGTGGTGGACACCCCTGAAAAAGGAGCAGACACAGGGACACAAAGACAATGAAATACTTCTGTAGGTTCAGATTCAGCTTCCTGATGTTGAATGATAGCAGGTGGAAAAGGAAAGAAGCAGCACCATTATCCAGGCAGCCTTGTAACTGAATACTGAGGGATGTGAGAGCCTTGTCTGAAATGACCCAATCATTAACAGCATCCTTGATTAAAAGTGAAAAAAAGCAGCTCCCAGGGAGGTACAGGATGATGGTAAGCCTTTCTTCAGCAGTTCCTTACAGGATACATAGCTGTAGCAGAAGGTTCTGGCTATGACATGCCTTATAAGAGACTTTATTGGATTGTGATAAACTAGAGAAAAACTTGGAACAAAATTGATTAAAACCTCACAACAAATCTAAGCTTTGTGAATCCCAAACCTGTACAGGGTAAAATTGGCATAAAGCCAAAGTCTGGGCCAAAGCCTACCTCTTCTCTTTGTCCTTCTCCAACAAGTATCACAGACAGATAATATCAGCAAACACCTAGAAGCAGCAAGAGAAAAATGCCACCACTATAAGCATAGATAAATACTGCAAGGATAAGCAGTACAATGCTGATCTTAAAGGGATTTTGCTAGTACAAGTCTAGTGGAAGAAACTTTTCCAGATATTCCTTATTCTGTCCTACGCATTTTGATGCATGTGCAAAATTACCTTCAGCAGTACCTATGAAATTTTCCAGTGCAACTCTGACCACACCATGAATTCTGTATCGCTTTATCTCTCTGATGAGGTAGCTGAAAATACAAATAGGGATTTTGCAGACTCTGGGGGGGGGGAAGGAAGAGAATTTTACTAGTATATTTATTCATACAGTGGATTTTTTTTTATTTGCCACATTTCTAAGAAACATCTCTGTACCAGCAGAATTTTACACGGAATGAAAGAAAGACATACACACTAAGAGAAGAAAATTTAACAGTGTTTGGATTGGTTTTGGTGTGCTCACTTGGGGTTTGGGGCTGAGATTTTGCTAAGAAAAGTCAGGGAAAACATTTTAATACTGAATCCATGCTTGCTTTTTTGTTGGTTTTGTTGGCTTTTTTCAATCCCATTTCAGGATGGATCTATATCCTCTTGACAAAGTCAGAGGTAGTACATGTCGCTTAAGGAGGGATCAAGAGAAATTCTCATCCTCTTTAGTGTCTTCTTAGTATACGCTCTAGTTTGGAGGGTAAATGCCTGCTATGCACAGCAGTAGCTGGTGCCAGTGTACAAACTCACTGGATAGTTTGTGACAAGATCTGTTTTTTCTGTTATGTCTAAACTTAAACCCCTCATGGAAAACCTTGCCAACTGGCTTCATAATTTTCAGTTTTTCATTGTATACTGAATGAGGTGCTGACATACGTTGTTGTCTGAGTGGGGTTATCTTTCTTTCTTTCTAATGGATGGTGATTTTTTTCTTGTTGAGTGGCACCAAAATCATCCTACAGATAATATCACCTGTCTTATGAATTGTTTGCCACTTTGAAGAGACTGAGTCATCATTTTGAATTACTGAAGTTGGTGTAAAGACTTTAATTTTTTGCATGACCTTTTTAAGACTGGAAGTCTTATATTTTTCTAAGCCCACAGCAATGTATTTATTTTGTAAGTAGAGAGAAGGCTTCCCCTCCCATTCACCCTTCACTACAGAATGAGAAAAGGGATATATGCAGAGGTTTTGTAAGCTGTATCACTCCAAATATCTCATTATGGATTGGTTCAGGCTTTCAAAAAAAAAAAAAAAGGCAGTCCATCTTAGAAGAGCCATTATCATTTATCCTCTAGTTTTGAAAGAGGTGCCATATTAAAGGCACAGTCAATATTTATGAGTTACCCAGTCTAGTAGGTTAAAGCAGTAGCAGTGACTTAAAGCAGATCAATTTATAGCACTACAAAAAGGTTTATAATTATTCTTGAGCAATTCTATAATTTGAAGTATCTTTATTGCAGGGTAAGTGCACATTCACATAAGGATTTGTATCAGCAGTGTGCCTTAGCAGCCTAAAGGGCCAACTGTATCCTGGGGTGCATCAAGCACTCCATCACTGTGCCAACTGAGAGAGGTGATAGCTCTTCTTTACTCATCATTGATGCGGTCTCACCTGGAATATTGCATGCAGTTTTGGGCAATACAAAAGGGACATTAAATTGTTGGAGAGTGTTCAGAGGAGGGCCACAAAGATGGTTAAGGGCTTAGAGGGGAAGTCATATGAGGAAAGCCTGAATCATTTGGCCTGTTCAGTCTGGAGAAGAGAAGACTGAGGGGGGACCTCATTGCGGTTTATAACCTCCTTACCAAAGAGAGGCAAGTGGAGGCTGAACTCTTCTCTTTAGTGAACAGTGACAGGACACAGGGGAATGGCGTGAAGCTGTCCCGAGGGAGGTTAAGTTGCATGTTAGGAAGAAGTTTTTTTTCCCAGAGAGTGGTGGAGCATTGGACAGGCACCCCAGGGAGGTAGTCATGGCTCCAAATCTCATGGAGTTTAAGAGGCACTTGGACAATGCCTTTGCTCACCTCATGTGACCTTGGGGTTGTCCTGTGCCTAAATGGGAGTTGCACTTGATGATCCTTATAGTTCCCTTCCAACTTGGGTTGTTCTGTGATTCTGTGATTCTGTGATTAGGTTATCAGACCATTCACCGAAGTGATTGCAACAAAAAACCCCAAATGTTTAGTCTAGTTAAAACTATCTTGCTGTGATAGCTCATCGATATATGCTCCAGAGGAAGGTTTTTTCAAGGACTGCAGACTTCAAAGTGTTTGCCACTTTGAAGAGACTGAGTCATCATTTTGAATTACTGAAGTTGGTGTAAAGACTTCAATTTTTTGCATGACCTTTTTAAGACTAGCTCCAGACTGGGTGTCAGATTTCAATACAGAACGAACTCTTCAGTTTGCCTCTGCTGCTCTTAGACTAGGCAAACTGTTGTGTGGAACCATATTAGTAGTCTTATTGCTAATCTACATTTTATTTTGTTTTATCATAATAAGATTAAAAAGTATGAACAGAGATAGGTTGAGGGCCAAATACCCCATTCCAAAATACTGAGAGATCAGCTATGAAACATCTACTTCTACTAGTACTTTTATGGTCATATGTCCCAGATAGTATCTCCAGGCACTGAAAAAAATTGTTCATTCTCTATTTCCCTGAATTTTGATCATCAGGATTAAATCATTTATGGGGCCGATGGGGGTCTGAGCAACCTGACCTCATTGAAAATGTTTCTGCTTATTGCAGGGTGTTTGGACTAGATCACTATTAAAGGTCCCTTCAAAACCAAAACATTCTCTGATTCTACAACTCTGATTCTGATTCTATTCTATTTTATACATGTCCCTCAGAGAGATTTGGTTTGCTCAGTGGTCAAGCCACATTCATTCAAAAACCAAAACTCACAGATCTGTTATCAAGCCTTGATGCATAAAGGGCATTTCTACATGTGGTCTCAGATTTATGTGTTCTCAGTCACCATTCCTGATTCCTAGATTTTGCATTATTTTGCAGTGCCATTTCATATTCAGCAGAATTCAGCCAGAGTCCGGCGTAATCTGGCAGGTCTGTGATCTCTAGCTCAGGTGGAAGTATTTCTGTTCCTATTAAGAGCATTGCTAGAAAGTTATGGAAGCCTCTGAAAAAAAATCTACCTGTTGCACTGCTTTCAAGGATAGAGCTGGTGCCTTTAGATGACATTATTAAAAGGCTGTGTGAAATCAGTTGGCGATCTCAGTGTCAAGCTCTCATGGAAAGGAACAAGTGTCAGAGTTGCAAAAGCACCTCCATAACTGTAGTTCCCAGCAGCAGGAGAAATTACCCTGTGGATAGCAAAGATATATTCCTTTTGTCTCTGACAGAGATGTTGCATTTAGTGATGGATAAATTTGGTAAGAGAAAAGTCTCATAAGAGATAAACTGTCTTGCATTCTAGCCAGTCCGCAAGGATTAGAGGAGCTTAGAGTGGCTGGACTTCTCTCTTAACAAGTAGGACAAATATTGCCGTGACTATAGCCCAACACTGGCTGCACAAACAGCCTGTCTGCTGCAGGTCTGGTTACAGTCAAAGAAGCACGTGCCAAAGAAGTTGAGTGCATGAGTACTAAGGTTTATTCATATACAGGATATGCAGATTCTGTTAATACTGACAGCAATAAATGTACTAAACTGCAGAATACGTATATTTCTAAAATATTATTGCAATCAACAGAAACCACATTGCACGTGCGTCACCATCAGGACCGGAAGTCACCACTTTGGCACAAAGTGCTTTTGCACTTTGGTTTCTGTTGGCCATTTCTACTGGTCGTGGCTGGGGCCTAGTGCTGCCTGCTTCTTGCAGTGATCCCCCTTAGGTACCCTAGTACCGGGTGTCTACAGCCTGGACGAGCAGTTCCACCACAGCAAGACAGCAACAGAGCGACAGGACCTCTATAAGTGGGAGAGAGTAGAGTGGGAGGCAAGAGTCCCTGCCCACCCGGTGTAGCGTGGCAGCGGTTTTGGGTCGGTGGTGACTGGGGGGGTCTCTGCCCAATGGAGCCAACAAGGCCCTGGTGGATGGGTGGAGGGGGGTGGGGTGGCAGGGAGCCCTGCCCGGCATGGCGGTCAGCATGGATGTCGGGGTCGGAATCGGGTCGGGTACACCTGGGGTGGTGTCCAGGGGTGGTTGCCTCTCCCCGGTGTGCCTGCTGTCTGGCATGTCAGAGCCTGGGGCTTGTTGTTGCTGGGGGAGTGGTGGGGTTGCCTCTCTCCGGTCAGCTGTGTATCTGCCACCTGGCATGTCGGAGCCTGGAGGGGTTGCTCGGGCATGCCTGGGAATGCCCACCCACCATGCTTGTTGCTTGATGTTGTTGCCCAGGGAGTGGTGGGGTTGCCTTTTCCCGGTTGGCTGCGTGCCTGCCACCCGGCATATCGGAGCCTGGGGATGCTTGCTGTTGTTGCCCAGGGAGTGGTGGCATGCTGGGTCATGTCCAGGGGTGGATGCCTCTCCCTGGTGTGTCCGCTGGAGCCGGGAGCCGGGGTCAGCCAGGGTTGGCTGCGTGCCTGCCACCCGGCATGTCAGAGCCTGGGTGGTTGCCCGGGCATGACCTCCCAGCATGCTTGTTGTCATCACCCGGAAAGTGGTGGGGTTGCCTCTCCCTGGTTGCCTGTGTGGCTTCTGCCTGGCATGTCGGAGCCTGGGGATTGCCCAGGCATGCCCGCCCAGCATGCTTGCTGTTATTGCCCGGAGAGTGGTGGGGTGCTGGGCGGGTTGTGGGGGTCTTTGATCCAGTTATATTCTTCCTCATGCAGTTGTGAGCTATGCTGGCGATGGTACATGCCTTCAGTAGGGTTTCCCATGCCAGACAGGTCTAAACTGAAAGGTTAGATAATATATGTCCCTGGGTAGGATGTGCTCATTAGCTTTCTGGCAGTCATCCTAGGAGAAGGACAACTCTAATTCCAAACCCAGGCAGATGGAACTCATTTAGCCCTGTAAGGCCTTCCATCTAAGAGAAGGACATTCTAATTAAACCTACATCCTAGGGACTTTGCTGCCAGAGTCCAAGCTTGCTAGACCCTGACAGATGAACCTTAGGATTAAAGGGTGGGTCCAGCCCTGCACATGCTGTGTCTCACCTAGAAAAATCCTTTGTGTAGGCTCAAGGGTGTTATCCGCTTTGTAAAGCCCTGTAGTGATGGGCGAGGGTTGAAACAGCAGGTGTTAAGGTGCACCAGTAGCTGGAGACCCAATCCGCATGCAGGCGGTTCAGGACATTGGTTGCTAGAGACTGACCCGGAGATGACAGTCCTTTTTGGCAGCATTCTGAATGACCAAGCAGCCTTTTTTAAGGAGAGCACTGCTTGCTCCATTTGGAGAAGGGCCTAGAAAAGGTGGCCTAACCAAAGCTCATCTCCCCCTCCACCTGGTTGGTTAACTGTGGCCAACGGGCATCTTCCTATAATGTGGTCACACAAAGATTAAGAGTCAAAGGCATACACCTGCCTTTAAAGGTGTCCATAAACTAACTCTTGCCTGTTGGAATATCAGAACCATGCTTGACTCTGCAGATAGTGGTTGTTCTAAGCGTTGATCTGCCCTAACTGCCTATGAACTATCACGCCTTAATGTTGATATTGCTGCTCTTAGCGAGGTTCATTTCCACAAGGAAGGCAGCCTTAGAGAACATGGTGCTGGTTACACACTCTTTTGGTCAGGTAAACCTAGAACTGAGAAGCATCTTTCAGGAGTAGGTTATGATTAAAAACTCCATTGTTCCTAGACTCGAAAATCTGCCGATGGGTCATTCTGATCGTATTATCTCCTTACGCCTTCCACTACACAATAAGCAACATATTGTCCTATTTAGTATATACGCTCAAACTCTCCAAACTGACCCTGTTGAAAAAGATAAATTTTACGCCAACCTGCGCTGCCTTATCCAAAAGGTCCCTGCAGATGATAAGATCGTTGTCCTAGGCAATTTCAATGCCGGAGTAGGAAAAAATTTTGAGGCCTGAAAAGGAGTATTAGGCAGACATGGTGTGGGTAACTGCAACGGTAATGGTCATCTGCGGCTAGACTTCTCTGTGGAACATCAGCTCACCATCATTAATACTATCTTCCTGCAGAAAAATAGTTTGAAGACAACCTGGATGCATCCTAGATCTAAGCATTGGCATCTCATTGATTATATTTTAGTGCATTGGAGAGATATCCGCAATGTTACAGAATCACAGAATCACAGAACATTCATGGCTGGAAATGACCTCTCAGATCATAGAGTCCAACCAAACCAAACCAACCAAAAAAAAGCACCCCAAAAAACCCAAAACTGAACCACACAACCCCTGCCCTCACTAGAGCATGTCCTGGGGCACCACATCTACACGTTTCTTAAACACCTCCAGGGATGGAGACTCAA
>VWZO01002687.1:0-16975 GCA_013396975.1 Bucco capensis | reverse complement strand
TACTGTGACCTCTAAAGCACAGCAGCTCTCTCCAACTTCGGTCAGGCTCAAGCACTGTTTATGTTCCATGGTTTTATTTCCTAGTGCTTCCTTAAGCCCCCAGCTATAGGGAGATCCTTCCTCTGCTGCCAGTAGTGGTGGGAATGAGAATCATCACTTTAAGAAGGGGTTATGCTCATAGTATATTAGTGGAGCTAAGGCTAGGGGTGAGTAGTACACAAGCCAACACCTTTGCTGTTCTTCAGAGCAAGGCCAAGTTCAGTGTCTCTTTTCTGAATGTCTTTCCATGTCTGTGTTAAGTCTGCAAAAACTTGGCAAATCATGGTGGGTGAGCAAATTCAGTCATCCAATTCTCTTTCCTTTAGCTGTTTTCCTGGCACCCAGATGGTTTACTGAAAGTTTAATTTAGGCAATAAACTGAAAACTGGAAGTGTTAGGAAGCCAATCTCCTGAATGAGGAGGGAGGAGGTGTCACTTCTGACAGGTATTCCTAGCTCAGCTCAACACTGCTAGCAATGATTCAGGTTCCTTGCACACTTCTGAAAACAAATCTGCAGATATTTCTGGGCAACAGAACAGCTAATGATAAACATCTTAAATGTAAATAGAAGTTCACTTTTCTAGAAGAAAATCCTCACAATCAGATGAGTTAGGGACATCTTCAGAATACAAAGATGTCTTTTCTCTTTTCCACAAATGTAGGTTTGTTTTTCATTCACCACTTTGCTTTGTGAAGTTTGTTTGCAGCTGCTGTGTCCAGATTCAATCTGAATATGGTGTGTGCCATACTTTCCAGGTAATTCCAAGCCATTGTGTGTGTGGCTTGCACCTTGGTTTCAAAGCAGAAGGTCCTGAGGCCTCAGGATTTATCATGGTTCATCTTCTGCAGTGCCATCTGCTGTCAAAGAAAAGCATAATAAATGCCTTGTGTTCTAATGGAAAAATAAACCCAAGATAATGAAACAAGACTAAAATGCAGTATAAAACCAGCCCAAATTTTATGTTTCTGAGATATGTACTTAAAAAAAAAAAAGGAAGACTTGGATTTTAAGGTAGAATTATGGCAATTTATCGTTTGTTATTCTTTTGAAGTACTTGTGGTTAGTCCTGTTTAGTGTTCCTCTTTAGGAAATAATCTGGGAAATAGAGGTTGTGGAAGTCAGAAGGCATTCCAATGGTAACTTGGCCTGCACATAGTTCCATGGCACTATATGGCTTCAGTTTCTGCCTTCAAAACAACAGCATTTTCTAATTGAAAGGCTGATAAATTTTATCACTTTCCATCTTTACTTTAAACTACTAATTAAAACCTAAGGCATTTTGTCCACCAGGTTTTAGTGTAGATGCTGTGAACATCTAGTTGAATTTCTGCCCGTGGGAACCTTGCACCTTGCACCCATACTGGATCATTGCAGCTGTTTCTTTGACAGTCAGTTTTTCCTGAATAAAAGCCTACCTGTGACAGAATTCCTATTATTCCAGAATATTTCTCTAGGATTTTGGTTAAATATAAAGATAAAAATTCATGCCAGCTTGGATATGCTGTGTATTGATGGACTTCAGTCCTAATAGCATTGGGGATTTCTACCTGCAGAGCCTTTGCCTATTTTCTTTTGTGGCTTCAGAGGAATTTGTTCTTTTGAAGTTAAGAAAAACTACCCCAAAATCTAAAGGGTCTTTTTTTTTTTTTTGCTGATGGTGGAGGTCTCGATTTTGCTTGATTCTGACTCTAACAGATGGTATTTTAGAGGACAAAAGGACTTGCTGCCTGTGAAAAACTTGATCTCAGTGCAACTCTCCCTTGAGTTCACTGTAAAAACTTACTAAGCAGATTATTCTGATTGAACTGATTGACCCAGGCCTTTGTCTCTTTCAATTTAGCCTTAGTGTATCCATCAGACTGTGCCTTAGAAAAGGTCTAATTCTGAAATGCTAGCACTTGGGTGACTTTTCCCTTAATTTCAGATGCTTTTTAAGGTTTGTGATGGGGATAATTTGATAAACTAGACACTCTTTCTGATGAGTCAGAAACCTAAAAATGACACTAGTACCATTTTCAGAGCTTAAGCATCAACATTAACTCATTTTGCTCCTCTGGGCTCAATCTAGAGTTTCTCCATCCAACACAGTTGTTTATATTCCAGCCTGGACTAGGATCAGAACCTATCCCTGCTCTATTTTCCTGACTGTTTTGATGTCACTATCTGTTAAGGTTTAGGTGCTTGTTCATTTAGACAGATTCAGAATTTGTGGAAAGAAAGATGGAAAAAGCTCAGTGTAACAATGATGGCAATAATAATAATAATAATAAATTCACCTCCTAGGCTAGTGAGCTAGAGTTTAGCTTGGCTTTGTGCTGTCAAGTCTATTGCTTAGGCTTACAAAAACAGAGATTCCTTGAGAAGCAGGTGGGTGCAGTAACTAGCTCCCATTGGAATAAATATCAAGCTTTACTAGAGAAAAAAAATCACATTGCTGTTATATCATCAGTCACTTGAAAACTTGACCCTTCCCCTTATCTGTTATTTTTCTCCTATATTGAAAAAATCTCTCTAAGCATGACAAGCTTTGGGAATTTGGGGAATGTTAACTTTCAGCATGTAACTCGCCCTATTTGTGATGTAGGATTGTAGCAAGAGAAAGAATGCAGTAGGTCCAATTATCCATCTGCAATTAGACATTTTGGGTAATACAATAGAGCATTTCATTTTAGCTTTTCTTGTTCTTTCTTGTCACCAAGCTGGCTCTTCTCCCTGTGTGCTGTGTGCCAACAGATGGCAGCAAAGGATTGAGAAGGCAATTTGGTTTGCTTTGTTTGAACAAATCATTATCTAGCAAGGAGCAATCAAATATCACTGAAGGCATGTTTCCTTCATCCCAGCAATAGAAGATAAATTTTTAAAGATGCTTTTTAGTGATCAGACAACACAAGAGAAATGAAACTTGTGATTATTTTTCAAGGTTGTTTTTTAAGCTCATCTATCTGCTAATGTGTATGCCTCAGACTGAAATTCTTTCTCATATAATGCATTAAGGAACACTGACATTTCAGTGTTCATCAGCATGCACAAGGAATGAATCATACTCTTTGGGTTTGCTTGGTTTTTTTTCACTAAAATCTATATTTCAAAGAAGCTTGTGGCACATGACAGTTTCCATGGAATTTCCTGACATGAAGGGCCAGATTCACACACACTTCAGGAGCCTGGCTTCCTGCATGGAGTTCCCTGCCTATTCTGCAGGGATGCTCAGGAAGGAGATTTGCAGTAGCCAGGATTTTGGAGTGGAGAGCCAGAGGAGTAGTTAAAAGAAACAGACCAAAAGATGCACACCTGAAATGCTAGTGCACTCCAGAACTTAGACACCTACAATCTAGCAGAGAAGAATTAACTTTCCCTTGCCTGGACAACCTTTGGCAAGAGGCTTAAGGCATCCCAGGTAAGCCAAGGCTGAAGTTGTAGGTGCATTGTTCCAGCTCAGCTTTGCTGGATGCCTGGGACACCCTGGTGGGCTTGTGTGCTGCCAGACTAAAACATGTGTCTGTGTGAATTTGGAGGAGGACTTCTGGACAGCTAGGGATTATTGCAGGCCTGAGACATATTTTATGCCTGTGGAAGACTATACTGCCTCAGAATATAGACAGTGATAGAGCTAGGTTCAATCTGAAGTCAGCCAGGGGCACACACATTTCCAGTTAACATCTCTGTTATACGAAGTCTTTTAAAGGCAAGGAAATGTTAGCTTATGTCTTCCATATGTAGTTTTTTCTCTCTTCAGTTCAACAGAGAGCTGAGACTCATGGATTTTAATCGTTTTGCTTAGTATGCAGTTTCCAGCAGCCAGGATAGGACCAGGATAATAACTTCTAACCTGAATGTTAACATTGACATGATTATTGTGCTTGACAGGAAATGAGGACTAATGACTAAAACACTGATAATCTGATAGAAGTCAGATTGGATTTGCTTATTTGCTGTGTACTGCAGTGAAATCTTGCTATCAGTTTGAATTTGTACCATTGTTTGCTGTCTTTTTATGTTCAAGTATCTTGCTTTGGAGAGGCACATCATGACACCTGAAGGTTTTAATGTCTAAGCAGGTATATTTTGTAATACTACAGTTATTAAGTGTGATATTTCAATCTTATACTTTGAACATGGTTCTTCTTCAGAGCCACAGAAGGGATGGATTTTGTTCACCTTAAACACAGCTGATCTGGTAGAAGAGGGAGAGATGGAAACTTTGGAGCTGAGTTTGCCAAGCAGTGAGTCAGGGAGAGCTGCTAGGATCTGTACAGAGGATTTGTTGATGAGTGTGGGTGTTTTCCTCATACAGTGCAATTCTGTCAACATGCAAGTTGTGATTTCTTACTTGGCAAGGAAGAGATTCCATAAAGACACTTAGGAAAAAAGTTCTGATGTTGTTGTGCTAGTAGATTTGCCATGGGATGAGGTCATTTCCCTTACAGCTGGCTTATTCTTGGAGCCCTCCATCAAAGAAATAGGAGACATCATACACATCTATATATGTGACATGGATTTGAGAGACTTGATCTGACAGGGAACTACCAAGAGGAATAGTGAAAGCATACTTCAGCCTTCATCAGTTTTGCCTGAAAATACTCTTCTTTTAAAATGTTAGAGTGGAAAGGATAAAAGTTGCAGGAAAACATATAGCAAATGAGGATGAGGGGTGAGGAACAAAAAGAAAGGGAAAGAAACATGCTGGTGTCTGTGTGCTGGGTGGGGGGAGGATGCATTTGAATTTCAAACCTCCCCAGTGGCTTTACTCAGCAGAAATGATCTGCATCTCCTTTGTGTGAGGAATAGCTCAGCAAGCCTTGGAACACAGCCTCACACCCTACTGGCTTTTAATACTTGGCTGAAAATGAGTTGCTGAATAAAAGATGTGACAAGTTGAAAGAGTCTTTTTCATTGGGAGTCAACAGAAATGCTGTGGAGAGTTGGTGCTTTGGCTGTCAGGAGCAGGTGAATTACTTTTCCACTCTCATCCCATCTCACACAACTGCTTACAGCTTTTCTAACACATACCTGGGGATCTCTCATGTAAAACTTAATCCATTTATGTGGAGGACAGTTAAGAGAGTAGTCTGCTGCTCATTAAGGAATGTAAAAGGAAGCCTAGATTAAAGAACATGTTTTAAAACAGTACCCAGGAGAGGAAGGAGGTAGGCAGGGGATTGGAGTGTGAGTATTAAAACAGTTTTAACTGTCATTATTTTTTATTAAGCATTGAGAAGTCTGAGGAGACTTCAGAAGAGTAAAGATTGAATACTCTGTCTGGTTGAGGGGCTGAGAGAGATGGTTTGTTTTAAGACACTGACCTGAAGGAGAGTTGCATCCTGTTCCTAAAGAGATAAGAAAGATACAAAAGGGAGGTGCTGGAAGCTAGGGAAGTTATTGATTGCTGCCCTGTCCTCTCTTTGAAGGATCCCTACCCTGTCCCCTCTCTTAAGCAGTCATTAACTGAAAGCACCAGAAAGCCTCTAAGATTTTTCTAGATGTAGAGCAGGGGTCAGCTATGCTCAGCTGGCAGAGTGTGGAAAAAGGTAAGGTCCCTAGAAAATTCCTGGGAGAAAATGAGCTTGAGAAATCAGTAGCTCACTGAAAAGAGATTGTAAACATTGATGACAACTTTCAAAGAGTTTCTGTGGCAGCTTGGCAGCCTGATGCCATTGAATTATGGCATCAAAATAATGCCTGCTTGCATTCCTGTAGTAAGCTGTAAACACTCCTTTTAAAGATGTTTTATTTATTACATCAAATTCTTATTTCCCTCTTATTTTTCATAGTATTTTCATAATCCATAACTCTTCTGTGATCCAAATGCTCTGGGTTTGCATGACCCCAGCCCCTGTCAGCACAGCTGAAGACTTCTAGGACTTTTTGTGTGACTTGTAGGATCTGTTGCAAAGCCATAGACATCAGAAATATGGTTGCCATAGACACAATTCCATATTCTCCTCTGTGTTTACTGCATTCCTAATTCCTTTATGGAAACCCAGGAAAAAAAAAACCCACCCTGTGGATGTTCTGAAAAGTCTGTTGTCCTTTCCATCATAACTAGGCTACTCTCAGAGCTCTTCAAACCACAAATTCCCAGGAAGAGATTGTCCCACAGAGCTCCAGGTAAATATTTGCATATGCAGGAATCTATTCAAGATCAAGATGTAGTTATGATATGCATAGAAAGGTTTGACAGTCAGAGTTAGTGAAAAAACAGATGGACTTGCTACCTGTGGCTGGGAGAGACTTAAAGTTAGTAGGAAAAGGATCATTTCTGTAGGTACACAACCAGAACATAAGATTCCTTATCAGGAAGAGAGTGTGCTAATTCATCTCAAGTCTGCTGCTAGCTTCTTTTGTACATGATAGCTCACATGTCAGTGAGAGTTGATCCATATGTGCATGTGGGATAGAGAAACCCAGAGCAGCTTTTGTCATAGCACTGCTAGTAAAATCCTCCCTCCAATCCCTGAGAGAGAGAATCTGTTCTTCTGCTGTTTGGATGCCATCACAGTGTCCACTAAGCTCTTGAAAGCTCTGTTTGTTGGAAATAGATGTGAGAGACAGAGATTTTTAACATGTCAAAAGGAAGACTTACTTTTGTCTAATAGAAAGAGGAAAATAAACCTGGACTGTTCACTTCAAACCTTTGGTAAGTGGAAGCTTGCAAGCATGTTATTGCTTAAGGAAAAGACAAGCCACCATGTAGGGATTTAGGAGGTAACTCCATTAACTCTAAAGGAAGCAGTTCAGCTAATCTGTGACACTGCAGCCAGGCTGACAAGCTCTGCTGTGCTCTCAGAGGAGGCAATGGTGCCAACTGAACAGGTGAGAGTCCCAGAGTGGAAGATGGTATCTGAGGAAGAGCTAGAAAGGATTTTGTTCATGAACATTAAAGAGCTCTTGCCCTTCATTACACAGCCTGCTCTCCAGACCCAGTGACAATTGTCACTCCTAGTAATGTATGTATCAGACAGAATTGCTTTTGATCTCTTTCCTTATTTGGAGTTTCTGCACAAAAGCAAAATGCAGGCTGTTTGGGTTTTTTTTTGTTGGGAGAATTTCTTCTATCCTAAGTTTTAAAGTGACTTGACTAGAGTTAAAAGGCTTTTGACTGCTCCACTCGTGCTGGGCAGTGGTGGTGGCAACATGCACACATCAGAGGCTCTATACAAAGCACAAGTGGTCTCTAGTTCCCCAGTGATGTTCAGGAGGGGGAAGATGAGACACTTAGCTGGACAGTTAAGGACTGGATTGCTCACAACAGCCCCAGTACAGGCAGCTGGCCAGAGAGAAGTGTTATGGTCCAGTTACCAGTGTCCAGTGTGTGCAGGTCCTCTGCCTGCTGGTCTGACCTCTCCAAGGCTGCTGTGCTCAAAGCAGGAACCACTTAGAATCCAGAAATCAAGTGTGAATGCCTGAAAATAAGGACATAAGCAGTGATTGGCTTCCAGCCCCTCTTAAAACTATGGCTGAAATACTGGCCCACTTTAAAATGCTTCATAGAGACATGATAGAAGATGCCAAGCAGACAAAAGGAAGATGCTAAGTGGGGATGAGTTGAAGCCATGGCTTCAGTGCCAGGGCTCCATCCTGTGCATTGAGCATCACTCCTAGTCTCGTGCTTGACCTTTCTGTGTAGCTTTGAATAAAGACTCTGAAGTAAGCAATGTCACTGGCAGAGTGCTTGTGTGGCCAGAGGGATGAGTGCAGCTCCGAGGGGAGTGCCCAGCTATACAGGAGAGAACAAAGCTAGATGCAGGCTTTGCTAATTCAGAAGCATTAGATTGCTGGCTAGATGAGCAGGGACATGCCCTCTTAGCTCAGGATTGCACAGCTCCTGGCAGAGGTACAAAACACAGAGGAGTGTCTTCTGCTCCTGCTGGTCTGGAGTTTATTTTGAAGGGCACCAAAAACTTCATTCCTGTCTGAACTGTTCTTTGATAACAGCAAAATGAAAAACTACTATTTCTGAACTTCATCTCCTAGAATTTTGGAGAAGTCTCTACCATCATCTTGCTTACAAACAAGTGTGACCTTTTTATGCTTCTGAAAGTGTTGCTAGCTAATGAGAGCCATTTGTTGTTACCAGGCTCATCTCCTATGCAAACTAGATTATTCTGATGGGATTCTGTTTGCTTTATGCTTTTAAGGAATGAGCTTGGAAGGAGAGACAAGAGAAAGGAAACTGAGAATGAGTTGTTTTTTAGATACACATTCAGGACAGCATTTCTTCTGCAAGACCCAATTAAAATAAGAAATGGAGGGTTTTTTCCCCCCTTGCTTTCTTCCTTTTGTTCCTTCATCACATTCTTCCTTTTAAAGTGGCAGTTATAATTATAGGAGTCTAGATGTAGGTAATATGGAAACTTTCCCCCAAAATGGAGCCCAGCATCAGAGGGAATGCAGTAATTGTCACATTACAGACTGTCTGCTGCTAATTTGACTCTATTTCCATTCTGTTTCAGATATTATGTTGGGTCCATTGCTTGAAGGTTATAAAATCCTTGCATCCTTCATCTAAACTTGTGATTCTCTAGGAGCAGAAGAGTAGGAGATGAGCTCAGTAGAATGACATGAATATGTGGCTTGCTGGTTAATAAAAAAGATGTGTCAAAGATACTCTGCAATGTATAAGGTTACATTGGTGTGTGGGATAAGGAAAATATGTAGACAGTGTGTCTTTTTGCATCTCTTTATGGGGCAATAATGAACCTTTCTCTAGATGCAGATTGCTGCCCTCCTCCATTAGTTATAGCTAACCTTTTATGCTCATTTCTTCTTCTGTTGTCTTAAGCACTGTGTTTAAATGTGGAGCTGGACTGTGAGGTCCCAGTTGTTTTTTAATTGCCTTTATTATCCGTTGTGCAGAACTTAATCAGTTCTCTTGGCTGCTATCTGCAGGTGCCTGCAGTCAGGGCACATTACATTGATTTTTCATTGCTCACATCAAGCCATCTGCATACATCTAGTTGTTGCAGTGTTTGCTAGTGACAGCAGGGCTATTTACAGGCACTCAGTCAGGATGTGACAGAGAGCAGGACAATTCCAAACCCCAGAGGGTGCATTGATTAGACAGCAAATAAGAAAAGAGTAACTTGTTGCAGCAGGTGTGGTTGGGCTTGATGTTTTTAGAGGTCTCTTGCAACCTTAATGATTCTGTGACTATCCAAGACGAAGGAGGCAGAGGGAAAAGCATTCTGCATCACTGTAAGAGTTCTCCAGCTGAAGGTGAATGTGTGGGGAGGAGTGAGGTGGGATGCTGCCTCCCTGTTCTGAGTACCAGCTACTTGATTTTGTCAAACATATTCTCCTTCATATTGAAAATGTTATAAAACTTGTAAAATCAATGGCAGAGGATTTGGGAGATGGAGGAAGAAAATGTACATGACTACTAATGGCAATTTAAAATTCAGTAGTGCATTTTCACTGCCTACCAAAAATAAATGAGGCAGTTCTTAATTGTGAGGGAAGGTGGAAGAGTTGAAGTGGAAAAGGGAGATGCAATGTGTATACAATCCTGACATCAAGTGCAATCCTCTTATCAGTCCCAGGCTGCCCAGGGAGGTGCTGGAGTCACCATCCCTGCAGGGGTTTAGAGACATTGAGCTGTTCTCCTTAGGGCCATGGCTTAGTGGCATGGCAGTGCTAGGGATGCTTGGACTTGGTGAGCTTAGAGGTCACTTCCAACCTTGGTGATTCTGTATTTCATCCTCTAGCACACAGCCTTGGCTCTATGCTTTCACTTCAGCAGCTGGCTGGCTGGCTGAATAGAGCTTTTTGGGCAGATAAGTTTTTGCCTACAGTGTGGTAAGTGGCCAGGCTTGAAAAGTACCTTTGTGTCTAAATTAAATGTAACAGGTTTTACCTAGCTCCTTTTACTTTGTGCTTTCTACTTGCTCTTCCCTTCAGGAGCAGGATTCTATGCAAAAGGCATCCTTTTCTTTTTCCTGAGTGAATTGTTTCTCAAGGTTTCCAAGGTAATCAGAGAGATCTTAGATTCTCTCTGCAGTCTTTTTTCTTCTGCTGCTGTGCTCTAGGTATTATCTCTTTCAATAGTTAGTTATTTCTTTCCTCTGTCCAGTAGAGTTTAATAACAATCTACAGCCCAATTTCACCCCCAGCTTTTTTTCCCCTGTTGCTGAGCACAGAATGGTTTGATTAGAGTCACACAAGCATTGGGGAGTGTAGCTGTGTTCTGGCTGGGGAAAAGGGCTCGAATCAAGCAGCCTGTCAGCAGACACTAAGGAAAGGCTGCAAACAAGCCTCTGTTTCTGTCACATTTTCTAGGCCTCTTCTCTGAAATCATGAATCAATTCTCTTGCTTTAAGTTCTTGGCAAACTGGAGAGGTTTGGAATGCTTTAAACCCAGGGTTTGCACAAAAATCACCTGTTTCACTTGACTGCAATATGGAAGATAATCATAAGTAAGTAATAGTAATATTAAAGTACATAAATAAATATAAAGTAAGTAAAATAAATATTAAAGTAAATAGTAAAGAGCTGCTTGGCTTGAGGAGGAGTCCAGCAAAGGGTTGGTTTTTTTGCTGCTTTGAGATATTTTGGATGCCAGTGAATTTCCTTAGAAGGTAGTTAGCATTACCTACGAGTCTATGAGAGTGATTTTCCTTTGTCTTTGAAGGCACATCTTCACAGCACTCTGCTGCCATGCCTCTAAGTGTGTTTTACCTTGCCTCTTTTAGAGATGCACTATTCCTCCCCATTCTTCCTGTAGGAGTGCTGCACAAGAAATCTGCTCAAAGCTCCATTCAGTTCGAAAGATGAATGTTGGAGAGCTTGGCCTGTGCTGGAGCAGCCTCTCCTCTCTGCTCACTGTGTGCCCTGGCACAGGCTCAAGGATTGGGCTGCAGCAGGGTCATGCATTCCTCTTTCTGCTAATAAAAAGCAGAATTTGAATAACACTGTGGAAATCAATAGTAGCTTCTTATCCATGTAAAGATAATTGATCTTTCTGAGTCTCTCTAAATACAATGAGGATTTGATTGTGTTTCCTTCCATTGTTCTGTGGAACACCTTACAAGCAGCATTATTTTTTGCTCTGTTAAAATGTCTGTAACCCTCAGTGGTTTCCACTTTCACACTTCTTTGTGGCCTCTTGTAGCAGGCTAGCTGTAAATGAAGATAAGAGCTGCTGCTTTGCAGTGGGCAGTGGAGCAAGCACTTTTCTTTGTGGCCTACAGAAATCAGTCATTTTCATGCTCTCTGCTCATCCTGCATTATGCACTTCACACTCCAGAATGAGTGCTTTTTCTTATTTTTCTGATGTTAGCCAGATTCCTGTGCTAAGCCTTCTGTGTCTGCCTGATCTGAAGCTTCAAGTTTGGGGCTGGAGATGCAGAGTCTCTTTTATATTTCAAATATATTTATCTGTACACACACACCTTAATCCTGCACTGACCCAGAAATGCACAGTTCACTGTGTAAGGATGTTAGAAGCATGAAGCAGAAGTAACCTGGGAGATTGGGGAGGGCAAAGGCTTTCAGAGTCTCTTTTTCCCTACAGTGATATGGTGAAGAAACAGCTTGAGCTGCTGTGTGATGGGTGCCAGCCTCCTCTCTCAGCATTATTTCCTGCTAGCATGGAATGAAGTAGAGGAAAAGGATCTGCCTTGTAACATGGGGAAAAGGCAGATTTTATTATACATCTTTCAGTATTCAAGTTGTTCTGCAGATTTTTAACTGTTAAGACTTAGAGAAAATCCCACATCTTCTCTTCAACTCCCTGCAAGGAAGCTGCAGTGAGATGGGGGTAAGTCTCTTCCCCAGGGTTAACAGTGACAAGAAGAAATGGCTTCAAGTTGCAGCAGGGGAGGTTTAGATAAGATATAAGTAGAATTTCTTCCCTGCAAGGGTTGTTGAGTCTTGTCCCAGGCTGCCCAGGGAGGTGCTGGAGTCACCATCCCTGCAGGGATTAAGAAACATTGANCATCCCTGCAGGGATTAAGAAACATTGAGCTGCTCTCCTTAGGGCCATGGGTTAGTGGTGTGGCAGTGCTAGGGATGCTTGGGCTGGATGAGCTTAGAGGTCTCTTCCAATCTCTGTGATTCTGGTTCTGTGTTTGTCTGCATCTTCATTTATATTTGTGCATACTGAACACCAGAGTTTGGTGCTGTGTATTAGAGCAGAGGGTAGAGGTCTTTAAAATACTCAGAGTGGATCATCTCCCATCCACAGCTGCTGATGTGAATCCATTAGCAGCTTCCCAAAAGGGTGCTATTTATTCTAATTTATTCTGATCAGTAAACCATCACCTCAGATATTTTTTTAGTTTGCTTGTGCTCTTCATTTATTTCAGTCAATCAGTTGGTCATCACACAACACTTACCTTCAACAGCAATCAAGTCCTGTCAGTCTGCCCTAGAATTACTCTGTGTTTGGGATCACTTTGTATGGTTGAGGAATTAGCCAGCCTTTAGACTAAGGTGATGAAAATGCTCCTGAAAATGTTAATGAAGTGTTAGAGGCTGCCATGGCAGGGGAAAGCCAAGTCTTTTCTATGCCATCCACGCTGCACCTTTTATCCAAAGATTGTCTATTTTTATCTAGTACTAATAAATTTTACATTACCTTTCATCCCACTGCAGGTGCCAAAATTGATGACAGGCACTGTGGCAGAGCCCATGGCTGATGAAGTGGCCTTGTTCCTGAACTGCTAATAGCTGATCACTGCTCCCTTGCATGTAGCCTGTCAGGTGAGTCCCACAACTCCTTAGCTGCCCTGGGAGCATTGCAGCCCAAAGCAGCCTAGCAGCAAAGAACTCCTGCCTAGAAGAAGACAGAGCTTCAGAGCTTCCTGCAAATGTTTGCTGAAGTGCAGAAAGTCTCAGTGAGCAAGTAAATCTTGTACCAAAGAAGCTGAAAGGAGTTCTTGGCTAGCTACTGCTCAAGGTCACTAGGCAGGGTGGCCCAGGAAGGTGAGGTGGGCACAGCTCTCTGTTCCCAAATCCACCCAGCACTGAGGCTGGACCTGGGTTAGCAGGAGGTGCACACACACACACACACACACATTCAGCACTCATGCAGACCCAAAGAGGATCAAAACCCTCAGCTCATTCCCCTCTGTGACTAATCAGGCTGAAAGTCTGCTAGTGAGAACAAGAGTGTTGTGTATCCATGGCTATGTGGGCAAGGCACATCTCCAGCCTGTGGCTCTCCCTGCATCCCCAGGGACCACAGCCCCATGCCAGCTGCTAGCACAGTGCCAACTGGTCATCAGGGGGGAAAAAAAGCCCTGTACAAGTGAGCAGGATAAAAGAGAGCTCCAGACTGGCCAAGAGGATTTCAAAGGAAGGCTGACAAGGCTGCTGCCTGAGGCCTGGCAAAGTGGGCACAAAGCCTGTGGCTGTACTCTATTTAGTGGGCTGCAGAGAACAGCAAGCACAGGGGGGGTCAGCTGAGCAGCAGGGCTCAAGATTATACAATAATACCTGTTTTATTGAAAAACAGGGGAAAAGCACTTTGCTGGGAAGCCTGGTGTTCAGCTGAGTAGTTTGCATGAAGCATATTCAAACACGTACTGAATTTGGCACTGTAATCTGACAACAGATTCCACTGCAAACATATGCCATGCAGTGCATTGCAGACTTGCTCAGGAAGGTAGGGTGGTTTGCTGTAGCACTTATGGAGTATGTGGTCTTGAGAAGCATCCTGAAATCAGTCAGTCACTCATAGTGCAGCTCAGTTCTTTTTAAGCTCCCATAGCAAATCCAGCATGACCTACACAAACCAGTGTGCTGGGGGATGATGATGGTGAGCCTTGCCATAAACAGGAAAAAGCAGTGGTTTTGAGGGTTTTTATCATGTTTATCAGCAGGAAAACAGAAGTGGCAGTTGCCTTTAATTGCCCAATAATGTTATTATTCAGAAGATGGGCCTTACAGGAAGCAGCTGCAGTTGTAACTGAACCAGCTCTTTTAATGTGTCCTGTTTGCTCCTGGATTATATTATCTAATGGCAATAAGCTAGTGGCTTCAGTCAAATTTTCAAATACACTAAGAGCTGGATGTTTGCAGCCCTGGGTGAATACTCAGTCCTCTCTCTGAAAGAGACCTTTGTGTATGGGATGGTTCTGTATTGTCTGTAGGAATCCCATTCCTTACATGAAATCCACTTGCCTTCTTTGTCCTCTCAGTACACAAGAATTTTGAGATTCATAACCTACTTCTGTTTGCTTTTTCTCCCTTTGTAGTTTTTCCACTCATCTCTTATTTCCTTCTTCAGTGTGCAGGAAAAATGCAGCCCCACAATGAGCAGGCACTCTGAATTAATTAGCTGCTTTCTGGAAATACAAATCAATGACAGCAAGATCAAAATGAAAAGCAAAAAAGAGGAGGACTAGCTACTGTCACAGGTGTTCCTCATTTGAAAAGATGTTTGGGAAGGTAGAATGTTTCCTGTGCTGCTGAGCAGTGTCTGTTGTCAGTGACTCTGCTCTTCCTGTGGCAAGGTCCCAGCCCACAGAGCCATCCCTGAGAGAGACACTGCACCTAAAGCAGAGGTATGCTTTCCTTTAAGCATCAGATGCTGTCTGAAGGATTGGGAGCAGCTCTTGAGCTAATCTGACTAATAGAATGTAAGTGACTCATGCTGGATGAGCAGAATTGTCAGCACTTTGGAGATGGTGTGGACTGTACCTTGGCCTGCTCAGCAGTGCCAGTTAATGTGCACCTTCAGAATCCTTTCCCAGGCTGACAGCTTTTTGCCCAGTGTTAGGCAAATTCACATGCTCCCATGCTCTTCAGGACTTTCTGGGGATGGTCCTGCTTTGCTAGCTCTGTTTGGTGACAACCCCCTTCAGTCTCACAAAATAGCAAATTAAGCAGCAGCTCCAAGCCCTGTTTGATTTTGTGTGATGAACTGAAGGAGCTATAGACTCCACCAGCACTCCCCAGTCTTGTAGTGTCTGTACAGCTTCATCTCTAGTTAATATTTATGTAATATTCATATATATTTTATATAATGAAATATTGATAATGTTGATAATATTGAATATTTCATTAATATTTCTATTAATCCTACCTCTGTCTGGGTAATAACCAGCTCCAGTGATGCTCAGTGGCATTGTCACCAAGCTGCTGGCATCATCTTTGCCAAGTGTCAGCTTGTGTCTGAGCAAAGCACTAGACTCATTCAGGGAGGGCACCTAAGGATCCTGCTGCTCCTCAGAATGGGAAGCCAGAGCTTTGGCAATGCAGCAGTAGGCACAAAAGAGAGGAGTCCTCAGTTGGAAAAGCAAAGCTGGCTTTGATAGGCTGGGTTCCCATTTTTCTGCTTTCAGATGGGAAGTTGCTTTTAGCTGAAATGATACTATTTATTCACTCAACCCCCCCCAATTTCTGAATCCCTCATGGATCATCCAGAGACAATTTAGCTGCAGTGGGATGGAAGGAGGCAAACCCCAAACTGGGGCATGTTACTGGCATTTGGTATGTGAGGACTAAGAAAAAGGAGATGTGTGGGAGCATTTCTTCTCTTTCATTAAAAGATACATGTTCAAATACTTTCAAGGATTTTTCAATTAAGTGTATTTAGACTTAAATTGAAATGTTGCTATTGCATTTTCCTTCCATATTCACCTTTTAATGAGATCTAAGAAGTGTATACATACTTAATCATACCTTATTGTGGTAAGAGAATTTATTCCAGAGAATATTTTTTCTTAATGACCATTTCTGTCTCTTGTCCATCAGGTGCTTACAATACTTAACTTGATTTTTCTGTCCTTTAGTGTCCTGATGCTGCAACTAAATAGCCAGCAGATACAAGCTACAAAGGCACAAAGGTAAGAGCCAAGAAGCTAAGCCTCAGTGCTTGCATCTCCCCTGCTCATGCAGTGAGATCCTGGAGCTTTCACTGCCTGCTTGTGCTTTTCAGTCTCTCAGTTATTTCATTAGCAAAGGGTTTTTTTCCCCTTCAAAGCTTTACTGTGCTCTCTGTGGTTTTTAACAAACTCCTATCTAGGCTGCTGTACCTCTCACAATAAATACTGGCCTCTAAAAATATAAGTTAGCAATTAAAGAATTAAAGATGTGGTTTCCAGTTTCCTTTTCAGTCTTTCTCCCAGTGTGTCTGAAAGCTTTTTTGTCCTCCAGCCAGATTTGGAATAGCTCAGTCCCCCATTAGAAGGAAAACAGAGCAAACTCTGCCTAGATTGCAGTAGGGCAGACTAGTTGTACCTGGAAATATTTAGCTGTGTGGCCATCAATTCCTCTTGGAGCAAACAAAGAGCTGCTCAGAACTTCTTCCTGAAGCAGGAGGAGGAAAAGATTGAGCAGAGTTGCTATATGAAGTTCTGTGCCCTTAGCAGGCACAGAAAAGGAAGGATTTTCTGCAACACTGCCACAAACCAAGCATCAGTCTAGACACAGTCATCTTGTGGCTGTTCTGTGTGACAGGGAGCGTGGATGGGGACACGGAGCTTGCATGGAATGCAGCATCCTCTTCCTTTCCCTGCAAGCTCCATCCAGAAGTTGCCTGCTGTTAGTTTGGTGAGGAGGAAATCCATTGGGCTTCCCAGCCTTTGTTAGGTGAGGCCAAGCCTTTTATGTCAGCACATTGTCAGCTGGCATGCACAAACACTTTGGGTTGTGAAATAATTCATTCTTTCCTGATTTGGTGACTTATTTGCCTTGCTGGGATGGGACTGGGATCCTGAGGTGGCATTTTACAACTAATTCATTAAGAAATAGTTAAAAACCTGTACAATTTGAGGATTCCTTGCTCTAGAATCATAAAAATAGGGATTGTACACTAATGGAATTGAAGGCCTTCATTACTAATTATTAATATACTAGTTATATATATATATATACACACACTAATGGAATTGAAGGCCTTCATGTAACTACTGTGATAATTATATATATATGTAATATATATATAATTGTATGTGGTAATTATATATATAATATATATTATATTATATATA
>VWZO01002684.1:64618-82757 GCA_013396975.1 Bucco capensis | reverse complement strand
ACTGTGTCCAGTTCTGGGTCCCCCAGCTGAAGAAGGATAAGGAGCTGCTGGAGAGAGTCCAATGCAGGACCACCAAGATTATTAAAGGAGTGGAGCACCTGGCCTACAAGGACAGTCTGAGAGAGCTGGGTTTCTTCAGCCTGGAGAAGAGGAGGCTGAGAGGGGACCTCATTAATGTTTACAAATATGTTAAGGGTGAATGTCAGGAGGAGAGAGCCAGGCTCTTCTCAATGTCATCCAGTGTTAGGAAAAGAGGGAATGGGAGCAAATTGGACCATAGGGGGTTTAGTATTAACCTAAGGAAAAACTTTTTTACAGTGAGGGTGACAGAGCACTGGAACAGGCTGCCCAGGAGGGCTGTGGAGTCTCCTTCTCTGGAGACATTCAAGAACTGCCTGGATTCATTCCTGTGTGACCCCGTCTAGGTGATCCTTCTCTGGCAGGGGGTTGGACTAGATGATCTTTCTAGGTCCCTTCCAACCCCTAACATTCTGTGATTCTATGATTCTACGTAAGAATTAATAATCAAAGCAACTTCAGAAAAATACGTACTGCCTGGAAGGTCTTACAAATATACAGGCAAGTTTATTATACATCCTACTTACCGGAAGTCCACTTAATCTCCTATTTTAAGCAACTATCAGCAAGTAAAACTGCCAGATTAATTATTGCACATGCCCCCAGCATAATTACAAAGTAAAAAGATACATATAACCAACATCATTCCCACTTCAGGACTGTGTGAAAAATAGGCACGGATTCAGAGGATCCTAAAGTGAGCAAGCTCACCAGATGCTCACCTGGTACTCATGATTATCATCTCACAGAAGTTTGTTCTGTGACATGTTCTCAGTTTTAGTTTCTTAGAGCATTTCTTTGGATGAAGACCTAATTATACAAGAGTTCTTTTGATTATCCTGACTGAGTGTTTTAGGATGGAACCAACACATAGATAGGAATTCAGCTGCAGTGTGTTCCCACTTTAAATACTGCAGAGACTAGGACAGGAGGGAATACCACAGATTTCACCCTCTCCACCAACTGGACACAGATCATATTTTGCTGTGTTGTATGCAGTATGCGTTGGGGAAAAATTCAAGGTGATTTTTTCCAGAAACAGTACTGCAAGTCTAACACACCAAAAAGACATCACTGTACAACTGAATGATTGTTGAACAAGTTGTTCTAATGAACATGACCTCTGAGAAAAAGCATTCAGAGCCTTTGGATGCCAAAATAGCAGACAGAGGCTTATATCTACCTTAAACAGGATAAGTTGCACCAATATCTTCTAAATCATGTTCTTTCCTATGTATGAAAAAAACATAAGATGCCCAGTGTGTATGCATCTATAAATTCTTTTGACTTCGCTACATGATATTCCTACCTCCTTTAAGAAGAACAAGAAATCCAAACAGGACACCCTGTCCTCCAGTTTGATACTTGGCCATATTTGCTGGTTTATACCTTCTTTCTCAGTTTTAACCTGCCAAAAATGCAGTTTCTGACAGATAACCAAACTGGTGTAACCCTCTTGTCCAGGAGAGTTCTGATTGTTGTAGTCACTAAAGTGATATACTCACTAAAACCAGTGAGTTACAGCATCCTATCCTAGAATAAACATCTGACTGTTGAGTAAATAATTTAGAATGACTTCTAATTGTTTGTAAAGTGTTCTTGTGATGCCTAAAGATTTGGGTATATTCTGTAGATTTCTAGGATTATTAAAGACATATGAAGCTTCCTGAACTGTTCACATATTAGAAGCCACTAAGCCTGTTCCTAAGGGACCGTTTCGGACTTTCCCATGCCTCGTCAAGGACATGGTGTTTTGAAGAAGCCACCTGCAGATATGCTGAAGACAAAACAACAGAAGAGGGCCAAGCCCCACATGGGCTCTCTCCGAGGGGCCAAGCTGAAGACCACCGGGGGTGGGCCATTGGTACACCTAGTGCCAGGGCTGGCTATAGTTATCAATATGTTAATTACCAATAAAAATCTATAAAAGGTGTAATCCCTTGGGACGGGTGCACACATCCATATTGAACATCCTGAAGGTGTGGAAGCTTCCAATTAAAGGTAACTCTATCTTTCTCCATTAACTCTGTGCCAAGTGCCTATTTTCCAGAGTTTTTGGCATCACTTGAAACATAGTATTTAGGTCTTTCAGGACAGACATTCAAAAATATATAACAAGCTTTGTTTGTGAATGTAAGCTAAAGCTTCTTATGAATCAGTATTATTAAATTCTATGCATAGCGATAACCTGAGCTTTAGAATGATGATGTAATTCTTGTGCTTCAGTAGACAAGCAAAGAAAATTTGGTGTGTAGGAGGTATGATTCCAAAATTAAATGTATGGGTTGAGGAAGAATATCAAATAACCATTCTGACTCAAGATATTCTTGTGGTATTTATTTGTACAACTTTGTTTCTTTCATTAAAAACCCAAATAGCTCAAACTAGTCTAGTGCTAGTTACTGCCTTTTTAGGAAAAAACACAGAAAACTGCTTTGCAGAAATTAGTGGGGATTTTTTTTTCCTTTTTCATCTGTACCTTTTCTTTAGACTTTGCCAAAACTGTTATGTTCCCTAGAGTATGATGATAAATTATATTTGTGGGATTTCAAATTATAGTAAAAGGAAATTGCACAGTGACCCTTCTTTATGTGCAAGCAAATCTTATAATTTTCTGCTGGAAAGGGAATGTGTGAGAGTATGTGATACCTTTGAGAAAAGAAGCAGCCTTTGGCAGTGCTAGTAAGCTATAACCTACAAAATAATTTCACAAGGCTGAGCATTTGATTCATTTACGAAATCATGCTCATCATTATTTTGAAATTTGCTAATTCATATTACACAATCTGTAAATACTTCTAATTAGTCACATACTAGAATTTGACAAAATCAATTCTCTACACTGTAGACTCAGGTAACTCATTTTTGAAAGAAACCAAAAATCTTTGCTTTCCTAAGGAGTGTGGTCAGAGATTTACAATTCCACTTGGGAGTGTTTTCTAATCTACCACTGAAGGTAAATGGAAAATTAGAGACAGATTTTTCCATTCCAGAGAGGCACAGAATAGGGAGGAATGACTGCTGTTCTTTGCAGTTGTGAGCACCAGCAGCTAAATTCACTCTCTCTCCACTTTCTTCACCATGAATTCATATTACCTCACATACTTCTGTGACTTTTGTTAAGGTACAGGCAAATATAATAAATACCAGAGGAAAACAACATAATGAAAGGCACTTTTCAAAAATGCATGCCTGCTCTAGTCTTCTTTGTGACTTACTTTTCATGTTTTAAGACTATAATTCACAGCCATATCCTGCCTGATGGTCTCCAGAAATCTCACTGAAACTGAGAAAAACAACTATTTCTATTTTTGGTATGATTTTTGAGACATATCTGGACATCTTAAAATTACCTTTGCAAAGGGAGGTGGTATTTGGCAGAAAAGAGTTCAGACTTGTACAATCCCTGTTTTTTCTCACAGCGATGCAAGATTTCATCAGTAACTAAATGTAGTTGTAAAAATTCAATTTGTTCATCTTTGTCTTGAATTGTGAAAGGGATATTAATACTTTCCCTGTCTCATTAATAATCTTAATGCATAGTGATTACGATAACAATTTAACATAACTTATATTTTGGTATCTTTTAATTAGATTAGCACTGCAGAAATGTTGACAGCCTATAGACATTAACTTGATGATTTCAGTCACAAATCGAATATAATAAACAACTATCAGTTTTTAGATAGGACTACAATGTATTTTCCTGAAACTTAAGACAATCTTTTGGAATAAGATGGACATGATCACTGTGGGGCACAATACCTTCAAATAACCACTATATGGTCTTGCTTCCCTCTGAAGGAGCACCTTCTTAATTCCTTCCGCAAGCCAAAGTATGGGCTGCCAAAGAAACTTCTTTGGGAGCAGGAAAGCAGTAGAAGGTGTGAACTGACAATTATCTAATTGTATTTTAGCATATACTCCTGCTTGCTTATTTTAATCTATGTGGGTAAGTGAGGATGGAAGCTTGAAGATAAAACATAGATTTTTTCTTAAGTATAAGGAGTTTGCAGCACCTCTTAATATACTACATACTAAAGATTGTGAAACTCAATGCATATGTCATTCCTTTAATTTGGCAGGTCTTAGATGTTTGATTGTGCTTTCTGTTTCTATGCTTTCTTCCCCTGACAGTATAGATTAAACACATACTTTGTATGTGTATTCTGCATCTCAGTTTAAAATATATTTAAGTGGTAGAAACTGTACTGCCACTATATGTCAAAGGAACTTGTCTTTCAGAAATAAGGGAAAAGTAGTAAATGTAGGCCAGTGCATTTTTTTTTCCCACCAGGAAGCAGACATCTGACATTTCTGTGGTTTTATTGGAATTTACTTTCTCCAGCTTCACTGGAAAGCTCGTTATTCTTTAGGGCAAGAAAGTTTCAAAATAGAATTTGGCTTTTGATACTAAGTGGCACTGCTGGTTTGATCCCTATGTGTTTAAATAGCATCAGCTCTTTTCTTACCAAGAGTAGATCCTTTCAGAGATGAAAACTTAAACACAGTTTTTACTTTATACTTTTTACTGTGACCCTTCAAATAAGAGAAGAAAACCCCTCAGCATGCAGTTTACAATGAGAAGGGTAATCAAGAGATCTTTTCTATTCATATTTTCATCTGGCTTTTGTCTTTTTTAGCTGTTTTGTGACACTTGCTTTGAAAACATAGGTCTTTGTTTTTATCCTTCTTGAAAGACTATAATTGATTCAGTTGCCATCTATGTACACATGATGAGTATTTGTTGTGTAGATGGAATCAGTACTGGCAGAATATTGCTGCATGCTGCATGTTGCATTATTCACTTTAATCTGCATGCAGCTCATGGCTGGCAGGCTCCTCACAGCTACCTTTAAAGTGGCTTATTCAATGTAAAGCTCTAGCATGTTCAATAGAAAGTCTAGTAGATCAGTTATCATATTGGAAGCCTCCTGCTGAATTCAGGAGAGAAAACAGGAGAAGGAGCGTGCTAAGGTCTGATAGAGGATGGTTTGAGATGGCATTATTTTGCTCCAAAATGCTCTGGTCATTTCTTTTCAAGTTATAATTTTGTCTGGAGAGCAAAACAAGGTTGAATTGAGCAGGGAAAAATCCTGGGATATCCTCTGCAATCCAAAGAGCAAAATGATATCTTGGAAAACAGGGATTGGTTACTCTCTTTCATAGTGCATAAATACCTAAAATAAATCTTGACAAGTCTCACATTTGACCTTTTATGAGAATCATTCAACTGACTTCAAAATGATGATATAATACTGGAAGTCAACGGATATTCTTTTCAGTAGGACACTATGCAGTCTGAAAATTTCTTTGTAAGATCATATTTTTAACTCAGGAATTCCTGTTATACCATCGAAAGAAGACCTATAATGAATTTATAGGCATCAATTTTGAGTCCCTAGCTGACTTCTTGAACTGGGAGGTTACTGCCCACACTACAAAATGGAAACGTGTTTGCACCTCAGCTGCATCAGCAGGAAATGTCAGGGCTTACATCAGCAGTGGCAGTAGGCTGATACTAAGCAGCCAAACTTCTTACTTGGTCAGCTTTGTCCTTTTGCTGACTTTTTTGCTGGAGAGGAGCAGACTGGTGGGGTACTAACATCTCATGCTTCTGCACAGCATGACCTGGAACTTGTTTAGTATTGAATCTTGAAAAGGTCATGTGGGAACAAAATGCATTAAATAATTTTTGCATTGAAGGTATTGTTGAGCTTTGCTGTTTTACTCTGATTGTGATACTTAGAGCTTACATACCCCAAACTTGCTTTCATGACCTATGGCAACCTGGAAGGTTACGTGTAATTTTAAAAGTATTTTGATGGCTTTATGCTGGCAAAAGCACTTTAGACAACAAACATTAAAGACCTAACATAGGACTGACTGAAAAAAATCCTCTTTCAGCTCCTTGCATATAGTCTTTCCTATACCCAACTGCGTTGTGGGAATTTGCATACAGAGGAGCCCTTAGTGTATGGGAGGCATGATTGAAGCAGTAGGAGGAAATGGAAATCTGGAAATTTCCTATTGCTTTAAGATGGTTTTTGGAAACAGTAGGATGACCTAAGTTATAAATGGAAGAAAGGAATTGATGATGACAGAGATTTTCAGTGCTAATTCTGTAATGTTTATTCCTTACACTGAATCTATCCATACACTAGATTTTATTAAGTCTTTACCTGAACACTAAAAGTGGATTTTAATTGTCTCTTTTATACAGCTATATATATATTTATATATATATAAAATTCACTCACTGGTGAATTAGCTGCCATCCAAAATTCTCTTGCCTCATTGATCGTTTTGCTTTTCTAATCTTATCTAATTCTTACCTGTTAATTACTGGCGGTGTATCTTCTCTCTTCTATGTAACTATTTTTCAATACTTGTTGTTACAACTTTTTCTGTGTTTTCTTTATATTCCTTTCATTCTATGAAATATTCTTACAATTTGTTTAGCAATTAATGTCTAATTCACTTTATGGACAAAGTACTAATAATACTATTTCATGAACTGCTTGCAACTAGGAATGTTTCAGTAGTAGGTTAGAATAAGTAAGTATCCTATGGTATTCTGACAGAAATAATTCTTCTGTACAGATGGAATGCTAACCACTAGAAATTTTCAGCAACATACCAAGTATATTCTGCTGATAGCCTGAGTAAATTTGCCTTATAGTATGGTACTAATTTGCAAGTTACACTTTTGTCTTAGTTTTGCTGGGACAGAATCCTACACCAGCCATGGGCTGCAGGCCATTAGCAGCTGGGAGTCTTCTAGGGCAGCTGACCTGAGTTGGCTGCAGGAGTATCCCAGACCATAAATGTTATGCTCACCGTGAAAGGGGGAAGGCTCCTGCTCTTGCTTGGGCTATTCCTGATCCTGTTCCCCTTCTCTGTGGTCTGCTTTCCTGTTGGTTATGACCATTGTATGTTCAGTTAGCTGAGCATAACTTTGTATACTTTATTTTGACATTGGTATCAGGTTTGCTGTTTCATTAAATGTATTTTCATTTCAACCTGTAGGTCTCCCCTCCTTTTCTTGACCCTTTTTCTCTGCTGCGGTGCGGTTGTTGGGCTGATAGAGCAACTACTATAGTTTAGCCTTGGATACAGGCTAAATGTAGACAACTTTTTTGAAGGATTTCAACCACAGAGAGGTCACTATCTAGATGTCCTTTGAAATGTGTTTCTTTTCATGGTATTGTTGTTTCTACCTTTAGTGACAAGTAATGTAAATGCAGACCTAGGTTTTTCAGCTTTGCTCCACTTCTCTGCAAAGCTAGGATATACTAAGATCTGAAGCTATGTTTTCTTTTTCTATAACTAGAGGAAAAAAAATATTGATATATTAGATTAGAATTCAAGAGAATGGATTATGCAGTTAAAACATGGTTCTGCTGCTATTTTTCCAGTTTCTCATACTATAATGAACTGGCATTTAACATTTGTCTGTTCAGGGCCTTATGCCATCAAAATTACATGATCTGGCCATCGCTGTACAAGTTAAGTTTTTCAAGAAAACAGAAGATTATTAGACCAGGACATTGTTACAACACATTTCTTTGCTATTTGACCACTTCCTTTTTAATATTTGAAACTAAAATGGTTTTAAAATACAGTGAGTACCAATAATTATTGTGGAACAGAAAGAAATGTTGTCTAATCATAAGAGATGAGAGGTATTTTCTTTTGTGCATACTGATTATAGAGACTATGAAAAAGGAGAAAAAGCTACTATAAGTATTCAAGTAGGCACAAACTATTGACAAATGAAAAAATAAAGGGCATTTTCTAAGTTAATGCTGTTTCATCTGCTTGAATTTTTCAGAGAAATATATGGCTTAAGAGCTATATTTCAGTTTATCTGAAGGAAGTCTCATTTATTGTCCTCTGGGGAAGGGATTACAAAAAATTGTGAAGGCATTTTTAGTATTGTTAGAAATTAATAATTCAAGTTGATATTATTAAATTGCTGTCAACTGTGGATGACTGATAATCATTTTGCTTAAAGGAGCACATTCTGGCAGTATATCTGTTGGATATCAAGGTGACAATTAACTCATGGATTAAATATTTGGATTTCTTTGACAATTATGATTTTTAAAGTTCTGTAGCATTTCATGAAGATTTTGATTGATATTTTGCTCCTTCCCTCCCAAGAAGTATGCATATATTCTGACACATTGCAGTAGTACAGTTTCCAGGTTTCACAAAACTTGGAAAGTGGTGTCTGTCCATACATCGAGTCTTTAATCTCTGAAGATTTTAATCAAAATATACTACAAAAATGTACAGAGAAATGTATAATAAACCTTTCAAAACTATTTCTGTCTTGTTCCTGTGCTTGGCACAGTACTAAATCACTACCAGGGTTACACACAGTAGAATAACAGGGAATATATCAAAACTTACCTCTCTCAAAAAATTATTGTGGAAATCATACAATGTTCTATTTCAACTTACAGAACTGTAAGTACAAAACTGTATGAGAACACCTGATTTTTACTCCATATGTGGTTTAAATCCAGAAATAGTTTTAGCATAGAGATGTCAGATTTCAGAATGATAATGGCAGTTAGTTATAATAATGTGGTTTCCATCTTTGACGTTGCTGTTTGCTGTATAGTTTTGCTTGGACTTCTGTTTTCAGATCCAGGAAAAATTCTACAGTATTGAGGTAGAGGGAAAATCTGTCTTCTTTTAAGCTCCTAGGAATATTTGATTCTCTTTATCTCATTCACCAATTTTAATTCTAAAGAAGCAAATTGCAAAGCAGAGCATAAGACCTCTGTCCACTGCCACCGGCACAGATCCTCTCATGCCATTGAAGTGACAATGCTGAACTATTGCAACACGGATTCCTCTCCCTGATCTGATGAGCCCCTACAACAGTATTGTAGATTTAAGGGTGTTTTGAGCTCTATTTCTTGCTGCTGATCTAGCAGTGCCATTTTGCCTTCATTTCTTGTATTGTATCGCAAACATCAAAGTGTATTAACAGAAACTAAACCTCCAGCCTTACCTAGAGGGAGATCTTACTAATTCTGAGTGTGTGAGCACTGGTTTATCCGTGGTGTAGTTGGCAGCTTGAAATGCATAGCTTTCTTTAGTTGCTAGGGCAGCACGTGTTTGTCTGTTTCTTCTAACACACTACTTTCAGTTTTACACTAGAGGCCTGGAAATCACATCACATTGTTGCTACTTTCTGGGAGTCATCCCCTCTCCAGACCCAAGACTGATTCTGTGAAGCCTGTATAGGAGAACATGAAGGCTGCTAAATAATTTTCTCTCCAGAATTTTATTTACCAGCCTTAGATGCTGATCTTTTGTACTGAAGTAAAAAAAAGTCTAATTAACAGGTAGTAACATCCCAAACACTGAAGCCAACATTACACACACTGCTTCTGATCTCTTGTCTAAATAATTTTTACCACTGGGGGATAAGCCTTACCTCTTCATGTGGCATGCAAAAGAAAGAGGCATTTGTCATTCTGGTGTTTCAAAGAGTGTTTCTGAAAAGCTATCCTGCTTCAGTATCTCCTTTTTACTATAGAAAAGCACTGCTAGGCAGAGTTAAATGGATTAATTACCTTTTCAGTGTAAGAGAAAAAAGAAATAAGAGTCTTGTCTTTATCTCCTCTGATTTCAGAGGCTGACTAGAGGCTTTTCAGTTGCGCATATCCCTTTAATGACTTAATCATCTAATTAGGTGATTTGCAAAGGCTATTGGCAAATGAGCAGAGGGTTATTTTCTAATTCCCATGTATCTGTTGATAGAGCAAAGGATTCTGGTATAGTCTCTGTCCTCTTCCCTATTCAAGGTTCAGAAGATAAAGAGTTAAGATTAAAGATGAACAAGCTCTTTGAATAGCAAATGCAAACAGGCTAAGAATGTGTTATTTTTATTTTAAACCTCTGCTGCTTTTTAGCAATAAAGTTGGCTTAGGGGATAGGTTTAAACCACTTAAAACAATCCCTCAATTTTGAAGTTGCCTTTTCAGTGCACCCACTTGATATGTGTCAAACCAGCTTTAAGTCTCCAGTTGTGTTGAGCTTACCCATTTCACTGTGTGCTAAAATGGGCAATTAACCAATGCTCTTTACATGTGAATACTGAATCAAAATATAGTCAGAGCTCCTCTGTGATCATGGGAAAGCAGTGTTGTCTAAAGAGAGTAGCCAGGAAACATAGTTTGAGCTTCTATCCAGCTGAAGCACTGAGTCGATGCTACCTTTGTTAGTCTGGGACGTGTGGGCTTAATTACATGTTGAGCCCAGTATCTGTGGTTACTTGTGGCATTTCAAACATATCAATTTCACCTTTACAGTAAATGCCAGGAAAATACTATGCCCTTTGATGTTGTTTCGATGTCATGCTTTACTGTGAAAATAACAAGGGGTGGAGAGAAAGTTGTCTAAACCATAACTTAGAAATATGGATGCTAAAATAATTCAAGGGTGGAGATTCATAGTGGAGATTGCCACATGTAAAGCCAACTATTTTTATATTTCTGATGCTCAGATGATGCTGCTGTATATGTGACAATCTCAACACTAGATTCTTAAGTGCAACTTCTGGATATTAACGGTATTTTAACATGTTCTGGACAACTTCCACAAAAGTAAATTTCAATTAGAGTAAATGTAATTTGTGTCTAATATGATGACTGGAAGGTTGTTTGGGAGTGTTTGAGTTGAAGAAGGTGTCAAAATCATGGATTTTCAGGAGATACCAGTAACTGATTATAAGTTGATAGAGACAGGATGAATAGAACTGTGTATTATTTGTATCTTAGAGACACACAGACTTGTGAGCAGCTATGGCAAGTTTTAATGAGTTCTTGCATCATGGACCTCTGCAGCTCATCCAGTACCCATCATCTCCTTTCTGGTGAACATTATCTTCAGTCTTTTCTCTGCCACACTGTGCACCAGTTATCAACTTTCAGCCTTTCTCCTGGGCAGTTAATGTCATTTCATAATTTTTGATGAGCAGTCATTATTCCTTTTAACAGGATTTGCCTGCTGTATTCAACAGACTTCCCCTTCTTTAAGATACGGTGAAGTTCCATCTTCTAAACTGTTTAAAAATACGGGTTATCAAGCCACTACATGCTCCACTGAATGTTCACTTACACCAGGAGAGACAGTTGCCCACGAATACTCTTAAACATATGATTTATACTTACAATTTGTACACTATGTTTATCCTTATCTGTGTCATAGTTTTAAACACATCATCTCTGTGGTGTAGTTTCGTAATGCAGGTATCTACAGTTCAGCTTTGCCTCAGCTGCCATGAGTACTATGTATTAACTGTGTAGTCATCCAGGTCCATTAATCAATCACTCTGATCAGGTTTTTTATGGTTTTGATGCATGGATCTAAAAAAGACTGGATTGTAGGTAGCCCAGAGTGGAGGTCCAATTTGAATACAGTGACTTCTATCTTCTGTGTTCAACCCTGCAGATTTTACATGTTGGGATTTCTTCTCTTGACTGACAAGTTGACCAGAAAATAAATTCCTGTAAAATCTCTTTTAAAGTACAATTTCTACTGCCTTCTGTTCTTCTAGAAATTTTTTTGGAAAATTTGGAATACTATTTGCAAATTGTTAATTTTATTGTTGTGATGAAAGAAACCAATGGTGTGGAAATGTCAAAATTACTTGTTTCATTCCAGTTCAGAAAGAAAACATTAAAAAAAAAATCAAAATACATGCATGAAAAAGAATCTCCTACTTTTGACTAATTTTAGTGCAAGTAATTAGACTGTATACAAGTCAAATCTATTTTTCTTTTGTTAGGTAATGTAGGTTTGCAACAGAACAAATAATTTAAAAACATTAAAAAAGCTTAGTTGATCTACTCAGACACATCTGTCCTTTCTCTTTCATTATTGACGTCAGTGGCTTAATATACTATTAAAACAAATTCATTTTAAAATATATATAAGATCTGACTCTTGCAGTAATGATGTCCTATGAATTCCAGCTCAGGCCTCACCAGCCATATGGACTCATACTGTGTTGTTCATTAATAATGAGAAAAAAAAGATCTCTGTGAAAGCTCAGACTTCTGCCTGTCTTGGTACAGGAATCTATTTACAGTGTATCTCTACCTTGGACATTGTCAGTTCTGGAGGCCTATTTTTGTTTGGAATAAATAACTGGGATAAACCAACATTTATGTGTTTATGTCATTAGCAGTAATAAGAAGTTCTCTGACAAATCTCACTACAGAGATGACTGCCTGGCTGCTCTGCTGCTCCTCTGCACCAGCACTTGCTACCCTCCGACTTCAGATGACAAATACAAGAAGGGAGTTACAGGACGTGTGGTAAGAAACCCCAAACAACCTGCCTTCACTGAGCTCTCAAGAACATCCTCAACCCCTTGGTACATGATCAAGATGCTTTAGGAAACTGGATACAGTGGCGAAAGAACTCCAGGACGTTTCCATGACTCTCTTGGACCCTGACTCAGATACTTTTGGATATATCTTTCCATTCTAAGGAGAAGAGTGTGTACTCCAATTCCTTTCTGCCAGCTTGCTGGCAGAGAGATTTCACTAGGATCATGGACCATCCTAATAGGGAAAAGGATGAAAGGCAGCGGGTGACAAAAGGAATGGCAGGAAGGAGCGGGCACGGCTCTCAACCGAGCTCATCAGCGTCTTCTGGCATTCTTTTGGTGGGACCTAACTTCAGAGTGGGCAAGACGATTGGGTGTGGGAACTTTAGAGAACTCAGACTAGGTAAGAAGTAACCATTTGAGTGACCTGCATTGAGTGCACCCTCAGTAAGTTTGCAGACAACACCAAGATAGGAGTGGGTGTCGATCTGCTNGACTAGGTAAGAAGTAACCATTTGAGTGACCTGCATTGAGTGCACCCTCAGTAAGTTTGCAGACAACACCAAGATAGGAGTGGTTGTCGATCTGCTTGAGGGTAGGGAGGCTCTGCAGAGAGACCTGGACAGGCTGGATCCATGGGTTGAGGCCAGTGGGATGAATTTCAACAAGGCCAAGTGCCAGGTCCTACACTTGGGTCACAGTAACCCCATGCAATGTTATAGTCTTGGGGCAGAGTGGCTGGATTGCTGCCTGGCAGAGAAGGACCTGAGGGGCCTAGTCAGTAGTTGACTGCCCAGGTGGCCAAGAAAGCTAACAGCATCTTGGATCAGAAATGGTGTGACCAGTAGGAGCAGAGAAGTGATCATCCCCCTGTCCTCAGCACTGGGGAGGCCACACTTTGAGTACTGTGTTCAGTTTCAGGCCTCTCAGTACAAGGACACTGAGGTGCTGGAGTGTGTCCAGAGAAGGGCAATGAAGCTAGTGAGGGGTCTAGAGAATAAGTCTTATGAGGAGCAGCTGAGGGAACTGGGGTTGGTTAGCCTGGAGAAGAGGAGGCTCAGGGGAGACCTTCTTACTCTCTGCAACTCCCTAAAAGGAGGTTGGGCTTGAAGATCTTTGTGGGTCCCTTCCAACTCGGGTTGTTCTATGATTCTATGAAATTCATCTACAAGGTCATCTGGGAGGCGATGATGGTCCAGTAGTTTTTATTTCAGATGTAGCTGACATTAACTGCTCCTCCTTATATCCAAACCTGATGATGTTCCCTGTCTGAAGGCTACTTGCCACAAATATTCCCCTGTACCCCGCTGCTGATTGTGATTGCATTCTGGTCCTGCTTTTTGATATACAGTGACTCTGTGGCCTCCTGTTCACATATGTTGTGAAAGAACAACTCTCATCTCATGCAGCTCACACATAGAGATTGGTATTGATTAGAGAAGAGGAGAAATGTTTTATCACGAGTACTCGAAATAGTGATCTTCTCCAGCAGTTAACAGAAATAGGGTTTGCCTACATTTTCCCTGTAAGTAGATTAGCTTAAAACTGATTGCTGAGAAAAATCTTGTTTCAGTATTCACTTTTTAGCATCTGGAAGAAATAACCTCTTCTCAGACCCTGAAAATCTGTTTAGAAGCACAGACATTAAATGTCAATTTTGATAACGAATAGAGTGACCATGTGCTGGGAGGTAAGGTACACCTAGGTGAACTTCAGACACACATCTTCCCTAGGACTGGGAGATGTGCGGGGAAAGCATTTTTAGATATTTAGTGCAACAAGGCCTGAGCATACCAGTAACGTCAAGACTGATAGCAGAGAAGTCCATCCAAGACTATTAAATACTCTGGTTCACAAAATCATTAAGCCACAAATCACTGCAAGTGGAGGGGGTATTCTAGGGAAGTATGACTATGCATTTTTTTATATATATGCGGTATTCTGGGAGGTAATACTCTAGGTACCCATACTTCTCCCTGACCATCCTCCATATGCTACTGTTAGAGACTCAGTACTGAGGAAGATGCATTAACGGTCTGATCAAATATGGGAATTCTAGTGGGTTTTTTGTTGCTTTGGTTTTTAATTTGTATTATTTCTTTTTAAATGTTAACAGTACTGGAGCCTCTGCACAAGACCTGTAACACAATCAGCCTGCCTGTGGGAAACATACCTAATTTAACTGTCATTACTGTATAGCCCCAGAGCCAAGTGTCACAGGCTCATTGCTTACTCCTTAGTGACTGTGAATTTATAACTAGGCATGTCTGCTGTTAAGTGCAGTGGTAGAGATATGCATTTAACTAATTATTGATGGGCAGATTAAAATAACAGCTCACAAATTCCACGTAGCAAACTGGTACTCTCAGAACCATTTGAGTCTCAGAAGATGCTTGGAAAAACTGAAAAAGAGTGAAGTGTGCCTAAATGAAGATTTCCTTTCTGTGGGGTACTGGGAGTGACACGGGAAAAGCCTGGTCCCTTTTGTTTCCTATTGAGGATCCTCCGAGCAGGAGCACTCAGACTTGTTTGGAGGATCTAATATCTGATGTGAAACAAGGAGCACATGTATTGTGCCTGTCACCAGTGGCTCTATTAGAAACAATTGGTCCTTTTCCAAGGCTACATGGCGTGTGATGTAATTCCATTTTCTTCCTGACTGTAGGAAAGGAAAATCAAGTAATTAAATGTGAGAAATCACCAGCCAGGGGGGGTCTTTCTGCTTGGGTGGATTTCCCAACACAGTTGCCCGGCTGCAAAAGCCAGAAGCCGACCTGGGGAAAGACAGCATGGCTCTGGACAAAAGCATGACACTGCCCATGAATGCATCACGTACCAAACACAGTTTGTTGTCAGGAACTGACAAACCAGCCATGTCCAGCTCAAGTGTCCCTACTTCCCATCAGCTTGAAAAGGTCTGCCGGTGAAGGAGGCTTTGGTCACAGCGCTATGCTTTATGCTCCCAGCCTTATTGTCCCAGGACCACAGGTCCCAGGTGGGAGGCATCACCGCCCCACCAGAAGGCAACTAAGAGGTGGTGGGACTGGGGATTGGAAATGGGCTGGGGGTGTTGGAGGAGGGAAAATTGTCCTGCAGCCAGAAGCAGCCTTGGTCACAATGACCTCATCTCCCAGTTTTAGCTTGCTGATCTTTTTCAACTTTAAAACTTATATTTGTACCCTCTTCTACAGGTGATGAAACATCACTCTTATGGCATGTATAAAATCTTAGTGCTGAGAAGCATTTATTTGCTTTTTGTGAAAACTTGTAGCAGAATTCAAATGTTAGGTATGTGGATAACAGAGTCTTATCATATATAGCCTTAACTTTCAGAAAGCCTGCACTGGTTAGAAGTGAAAGAAACTCTGCAAACAGGCAATAAACCTGCAGAGAATTTGAGCCACAAGTTTGGTGGGAGAACTAAAGTAATTTTAGTTCACTTTGATTACGCTTTTTAATAGGTAGCTGACGAGAAGCCTATCACCTGTTTTTTATAAGTAACTATGTTTGACATTTCAATTTCGTTCTTACAGCTTTTAATACATTTTTTATCTTGTACTCTTCTGAAGATAATTTACTTCCCAGTGTTTCTTTGTAATAGCAACTGGAATAGAAGAAAATGTTCTCATTTATGTGTAAATTTTGTTAACAAACTCATCTGCATAAATCACATTTCTTCCCAATGATTTTATTGTGTGGTAGCTGCTTTTTCACTAAAGTTGAAACTTTAAAACACTTTCAAAATCGGCTTGAAAGTACATTACAATAAAAATAAGATCAACACAACAGAACATTTTGGGTTTGGCTTTAAAAAAACGGAGGAGAAAGAATCAAGGCAATAAAGGGTACTAAGGCCAAGGAAACACAAACTTATGTGTTGTTTCATGGGTTTTGAGGGTTATAAAGATTATGACTCCATCTTTATGCATTTTTTTTGTAATTGAAATATGTAAACTGTTGTGTTTTTCTTAAGTATACTTGAAGAACATAATATAGAGTAGAACTCCTTATGTTCATTTGTTCCTTCTGACTTTAGGCATAAGATTAATTATGACAGAACATGTTTGTGTCTCGGGCTAGGACATTTTGTTTCATCACCTTTCATAAGTGTAAAATGATCTGACTATGAATCCAAATCCTGGTATCTCCAACTGCAATGCAAATTCATTGGTATTGTAGGCAAGGCTGCTTACTCGTATTGCTGTTACTTGCTCAAAAATTCACTAGTTCTGACTTGAGACAAAGGCTATGGAAATCTAAAATAGTTTTGGCAATGATTTTTTGGGAGGGCCCTTAATATTCTGTCTTTCAGTAGTCTGGGACAGAATGCACATGACATTGCAACTGGCAGTCAGTGCTTCAGGATTCAGTTAATCTTCTGCAGAATTCTCTAAGCATTGAGCAAAGATTTTAATTTAAGATCATTACCACACTTATCTTAGAATTATCAGTAAATTATCCTGTGTGCTGATTTCAGAGAGGACAGATTCATTTCTCTGGTGCTCACTCAGTGGTAGCAAAGAAGGAAAATTTGAGAAAGTCACATTTTCAGGTATCCCTTCTCCTGATAAATAAATAAATAATGCATCCGTGAGTAGCAAACCCATTCTTTCCTGGTAAACACAGAAGAATATGCCTTTTCATGTACAGTTTTACCAAGTTGAATATAAACCACTAATCTACAATATTGTGGTGAAAGCTGCAATTTCATGTTATTTTTATATACACATAATACTGCTTAGCTCTTTTGAATGTTTTAGTATAGTAGCCAGTCTTTCCAGTATAGAAATACACAAAATTCATAATTGGCTTGTAAATGCTTTATTAGAAGCTCTACGCTCATTTCCTCTGTAGCCTTCAAAGATCTATCATAATGACTATCTGGAATTAATTCTGCTCCTTGTTTTCGTAGCAGCTGCATCTGTGCATGTTTAAACTTAACTGTTAGAGGTTACACAGTGAGTGGAATTACTTTTTCAATAATGTAAAAATATAACAATTTTTAGCCAGTTCAGATTCAATGTCTCCATCAGAAAGTAGTTGTCCAAAATACGTGGTCTGTATAAAGTCAGACTTACATTTTAAAGAATCTTAGATATTTACAAGAACCATTCCACCTTGGCAAACCAGAAACTCAATGAAAGTTGTGTAAAGCAAGGATCATAATTCTGGCCAGCCTAGTAAAAATTTCTATGTCATTAGTCCTGTCTTTAGGACTAACAGTCATTAAGTCGTCAGTAGATTCTGAACATCTTTTGATTGCTGTATGAAGGCTTTGTTAGTAATCTAGACTTGGACAAATCAAAGTTTGAACTTTGAAATTCAGCCAACACTGCTCCCTGAGCTAGGATTTGCATGTTTTACCTGGATTCTGAATCATGGAATCATAGAACCATCATGGTTGGAAGGGACCTTCAAGATCATCAAGTCCAACAAATAGCCCTACACTACTGTTATCTCTAAACCATCCCCTGAAGTGCCACATCTACCCATTTTTTGAAAACCTCCAGACGGTGACACCACCACCTCCCTGGGCAGCCTGTTCCAATGCTGCACCATTATTTTGGTGAAGAAGCCTCTTCTCCAGGTTAAGCAGCCCTAGCTCCGTGAGCCTCTCCTCATAAGGCCTGTTCTCCAGACCCCCTGATCAGCCTTCTCTCAGTTGCCCTTCTCTGCACCCTCTCCAGCACGTCAATGTTCTTC
>VWZO01002684.1:44208-63726 GCA_013396975.1 Bucco capensis | reverse complement strand
TGTACTCAAGATGATCTGCTCCATTAGCTTCCCTGGTACAGAAGTCAGACTAACAGGCCTGTAATTTCCCGGATCATCCTTCTATCCCTTCTTATATATGGGGGTAACACTGGCTGATTTCCAGTCTGCTGGTACCTCCCCAGTCAGCCAGAACGGCTGGAAAATGATGCAAAGTGGCTTGGTGAGCATCTCTGCCAGCTCTTCCAGCACTCTTCGGTGCATCCCATCTGGCCCCATGGATTTGTGCACATCCAGGTGATGCAGCAGGTCACTAACCATCTCCTCCTGGATTGTGGGGGGTCATTCTGTTCCCAGTCCCTGTTTCCTAGTTTAGGGGAATGGATTCCCTCTATATAATTCGTCCTATTACTAAAGACTGAGGCAAAGAAGTCATTAAGCACCTCAGCCTTATCCTCATCTTTTGTCACTAAGTTCCCTCCTGTATCCATTAGGGGATGGAGGGTTTCATTCATCTTTCTTTTGCTATTAATATATTTAAAGAAACTTTTCTTGTTATCCCTTACCATGGAGGCCAGGTTGATTTCGAACTGAGCTTTGGACTTTCTAATTCCTTCCCTGCACAGCCTCACAACAGTTTTGTAGTCATTGTGAGTAGTCTGCCGCTTCTTCCAAAGGCGATAAACTCTTCTTTTTTCCCTGAGTGCTAGCCAGAGCTCCCTGTTCAGCCAGGCTGGTGTTCTATGCCACAGGCTTGCCATACAACACATAGGTACGGCCTGCTTTTGTGCAGCAAATAGAAGGTAGAACAGGTAGGACAGTAGGAAACACTGTCTTATGACTCTCTTTTTAACTGGTTTTCATCATTTGTGACTGTGGCTTCACAAGCAGCTGAACATTTTTTCACATTTGTAATTTGCTGGAGCAAAGCTTGAGGCAGGCATGGGACTCAAATCTCTCCTGAAGCTATTCAAGAACAGTGTTCTTATATGTGTTCCCATGTGCACAAATGTGAAACCTAGAACTGCAGTGACAGATGTAGGATTTCTGACATTCAGTCTGTATTTCGTTAAATATGATGCATGACATTAGAATTATTTTTCGTTCCTATATATGTGATGTGGAAACTGGTTTGTGTTACAAATGGTACAACAGATGTAGTTTCTAAACACTGAAGTGTTTAGAAATTTGTAGAAACACAAATACCACCTAAATGAAAAACAGATTCTCTTTTCCTAAATTTTTCATTTTTTCACTGTATTTTTTTCCAGAAAATATTGGGCTACTGAATGATGCAAGGGAATTTAGTGTTAATTAATCTTATTTTATAACAAATGCATATGCATATTGTACTGGATGAGCCAATTCTGCTTTTTGTTAAAATCAGCCCTTTCAGAAAAAAAGATGATTAATCTAGATTTTTATTTTCAATTTTTATTTTAGATTCAACATTTTTAAACAAGGATTCCTACAGTCAGCTCTTTTTTTTCCTGCCTTTTTATGTATTGATGGAAACAACAGGGTTTTGTTGTTTTTTTTTCTTTCATGACTGTGAGCATAAAGGAGAACCTTTTTTTTTTTGCTGATCACAGAAGAATAAATGTAGAATACTATTTAAGACTTTATTTTCTAAATGCTGTCCTTTTTAAAAGTTGAAATAGAATTTATCTTTAGCATAAAGTGAGACATATTTTAGCTCTCTTGAAGCCATGCTTCAAAGTTGATTTCTCTGCCATTTGTCTGCTATTGCACACATTGAGGCAAATGTGATTTAAACACTGCTTGGCTTTTCGTCATTTGTAGAACCTGATGTGTCACCTCTGAGCACAAAGAGTGCTCAGTGTTGCACTGAGCTTACAATGCCATGAGCAGTGATGAGCTAAAATGCTTTGGAAGAGTGTGAAAGAATTAAGTAGAAAACAGCCATGAGCAAATGAACTTCTACTTATTTTTATAAATACGATATTGAGTAGCATATATATATAGTGAAAGAAGAAAAAGGAAAGACTATCCCCCTTCTTTATGTTTGCCATTGTTGTCTGAGCCAACTTTAACATTTCCTTTTGTTCTCTAGTATGTGATACAACTTTAAAAAGGCCTCTAGTTTTTGATTCTCAATTGTCTGTGTTAAGGTACAGTAAGAAAATGAAAGGCAGATGTCTTACACCTTAAGTCCGTCTTCTCTAAGAGTATTTTTGAGCTGTTCAGCACATCCAAGGTTCTGACCTTCCTTGGCAAAGCTTCTTAATTTCCCACACCTGCAGCTTTGCTGTCCCCCTTTTTTTTTTTCCAGACTCACAATAAGCATAGCTAAAACAAGCATTCCAGGGTGCATGAATAGAGCACACAGTAGGCAATTTGGGAACTCATTCATCACCGATCAATAGAACTGCTTGGATTGTGGATGAGATAGCAAACCATTTGATTTATTATGTCCAATGTAATAATACATGATTTTAAAAGAAATTAAAACCATAAACCTAAAAACCTTTATCATATTTATTAACCACTGATAGAAGTAATAAATAAATACTGCCATTTCTTTAAAAATATCAGTCATATATGTTTGTAAAGTGTGCTGTCTTTTCTAGAGAGGTGTAAAAAATGATAGTTTTTTTAAATGATTTCCTTTCTTTTGATATATTTACCATAAAGATGCTGCTGTGTACAATTAGTAAAATGAATATATATTCAAACACAGTAACAGAGATTCCACGTGCTAGAATATGGCAAAATTCTTTGGTATCTGTTGTTACAGAATAATTTATCTCTCTTGTAATAACACTGAAGTTATGATGCTACAGCATATAGTATCCTATACAATATTTGAAATTAATGAACTCTGAAATATGCATGAGGAAAACTGGAATAATGACTACCAGTAAGTTTAAACATTTCTTCTTGAAAACAATGGTTCTTTACCTTAATTGGAAGACTCATGTCCAGAACATGTTTCTCAAGACTTCAAAAATGCCATAATAGAGAAAACATGATTTTGATGCACAGCCTCCAAGATTTTCTCTTCTATTTACACTTACTTTTAAAATAAGGTGAGAGCTAAATATTGCAACAATATTTCCCTAGTAATTTAAGCCAAACTTCTTATTTTCTGGGTGAACTGAAGAACTGAAGGCTCTCTCATCTTCCTCATACATGTTTTGGATTACTAGTGCATCCTAGCAGTAGAAAACAGTATGTGAAAAGCAAACGAGATATTTGGTCACAAAGAACAGAAACCATAACTAATGATATGCCTAGTTTGTGGTTTTAAATGAAGACATATTATTTTTCATCAAAAATTATCTTTTAAAGGGAGCTGTTTTGTTCTAGTATTTCAAAAGCAACAGAATTAGATTTTGCAGGAGGGAGGGAGAGAAACTGTCTGAAGACAGAGATGAATACTGTGTACCAAAGCTAACAGATATTACAATAGATATAACTGCAATGTATCTGCCAAATGTTATAAATGCAAATTATACTGTAGAAGATCTATTTATTGCATAGAGAAATCTTCATGAATTTTGAACTTCTGCAAATTATTTCTTCTTTAATTGTGAGTAGTCTCTGAATAATCTTTAACACAGTCTTTTACCTGAAACTTCCCTGATGTTTTCAAAGCCATACCAAGGTGTTGGCAGTTTTTACTACTAAAAATAAACACATTTGCCGTTATCCTTATTTGTCAATTTAAGGGTAATTTCTTTGTATTACATATTCCATAATAAGACTTGCCCTTGCTTCCATACATCAACATTTTCCACTTGATCTTTATGGGTTTTTTTACAGTGAGTTTTTTTAAACTTTAAAAAAATGGTTTATTTTTGAATGAAAAATATTAGGTGATAGATACTTAGCACAAAATAGACATATGACTATAAACAGCTAGGACTGGTATCTGTCAGGGAAATCAACCTCCACAAAGGAAAAACGGTTTTGACTGTTTTCAGGGAATATATATTTTGGCAGTTTGATGTCAAGACTAAAAATCATATGCTGCCTGTGAATGGGTATTTGAGTGTGCTGTTGCTAAGATGTTAATCCTGCACCCACTCTTTTCAGTGCAGTAACAACAGTACTTCTCTTTCCAGTGGTACACAATCAGGTGCCAGACCAGAAAACCCACACTGTTGGTACATATGTGCAAATATATATAACGGATCTGTAGAATGCAACTATCTTAAGTCATCTACTTCCAAATATGTCAGAACATTAAACGATCCCATGAAAATTAACTGTTGAAAAATGTCCTGTGGCTAAAACTGAGTAGGAAATTTTGGCTAATTTTTTGCTATTCAGACTCATATTTTACTTAGCCTAGACCTTAGGGGAAATGTTTCACTTTTGATTGTTTTCAGTTAGTAGTCAACGTTTTATAGAGTACAGAGAAGGTAGANGAACTCGAGGTGAGGCCTCACCAAAGCTGAGTAAAGGGGCATGATCACCTCCCTGCTCCTGCTGACTTGTGTAGTTTTCCTAAAGAAACTCAGAAAAGATTTTGCTGCTTCAAAAATGCCTTAGAAAATAACTGGAACTTTTTAATTTAGCATGATGATAAGCAGGAATCTTTCATGTAGATTCTTTTTGTAGGAGAGTAGGGATAAATATGATTGCTTCTTTCACAGTTATATATTCAGTCACAGTGACGAAAAGAGAAATTGCAGGATTTTTTTATCTACCATTGTTTTAAATCCAATTTGGAGAAACAAAATATTTCTGAAGTTTCTCACTGTCTACATTCAGTGGAGTCAAAACTCTCTGGTGAGGGCTCTGTGTGGTAGTCAGTGTTCCCATGAAAATTTTGTACTCCATGAAACAACTTTTTCTAACAATTTTTTTTCTGACATGATCTCTGCTATATCTTGACTAGCCGCATATCTTCATTATGAGTGCTTGCTAGACAGCTTTGAAGTAAAAGACCACAATAAACTGTAGAAGTACCTTGCCATCAGATCAATCACTGGTTAATGATCCTTTGTTAGAGAACTCACTTTACTCTGATTCCCAATTACTTTTTTGGCTGAATAGTATATGTATCTTGAATACACAGCTCTACTCAGGAAGCTTGAGAGTTAATTGAATTTTTTTATAGGAAGGAACTACCTTCTACTATAAAGATATAACATTATAAGTGGTGGTATATTTATAATGATTTATTTTATGCATACCAGATTTCTCTAGAGCACATAGACAATTTCCAGACCTGAGAGGGGTTTAGAAATTGAGATAACTATTTATGAAATAGAAGAATAAACTGAAAGTTCAAGTTGAGCTGTATGAAAATAATTTTAGTAATTGTACAGGATATTGCTTTTTTTCCCATTTATTTCATTATAAACTACATAACAGCTTGTAGTGAGACTAAATTGGGAGAGCTAATCTGTGGACAGAACTGTAGTGTTGTTCTTTTATTTCAGAATCACTGAATTCTTTTACAGATTGATACAGGTAAGAACATTAATGCCAATGATAAGAAAGATTACACAAGTTCCACTCTAATGATGTGAAAAATGACTACTCCTTTACAGTACCTCTCTTCTATCTGTAAAACCATGTGTTACAGCATATATTCAGTTAACTGATACATATGAACTGAAGATCAAATGTTATTTGTAATTTAACATGCTCCAAACAATTTTTTGTGTAAGAGAAAAAAAAGTACATTCTGCCTACCTTATTGTTAACTAGTTGTCTACACATAGCATCTGTTTACATTAGTAGCATAATTGCTGTGATAATAAGCTCATTGATTTAGTATCTAAGGAAATAATCAATCACATTTGTCTTGCTTTACTTGACAGCCTATCTTCTACACTGAATAGACAATGTCAATTCTTGCCATTGTTTCGGAGAAATGGAGTAACAACAAAAAAATCTCAGAACTCTCTCTTCTGTTTGCCAACTATTGCCATAAAAATGTTTACTGCAGCTAACTGGTATTGGACAAATTTAATTTTAACAGTGGCACAAGGCCAGTACAATTTAGTGTAGGGAAATTGTATTCATTTTGTTATTGAGACAGTATGACTGCCTTATCTTTCACTTGACAGTTAAACAGAAGAGGACTGTGAAAAACTAAAACTGAAATAAAACAAAGATGCAACTGGGAAACTTTGGTTAGCTGACTCACTAGGAATTTGGTTTTTTTTTCTTTTTCCAAGTATTTTTATATGAAGTAAGATATCTCTGTGGATTTACTTCCCAAAATCACAGAGGAAAAAAACCCAAACCAATCAGGAATGCTAAAATAAAGAACAGTCCCAATTTTATTACTTTTTTTTTCATCTTATGAACAGTGATATCTTACTGTGTCTTTCCTCCTGCAACTTTGGATTTTACAAGCTTTCTAAAATCCATAGTCCATAGAACAAGTTAATGGGCTAAAATCATAGAGGATCAGGGAGCTAGGGAGAAGGGCAAGAGTCTATCCCCTCCATCTGTTTGCTACCCATGAAGACCAGTGTTCATTGCAGGGCCTGTAGACAGTAGTGCTGAATGACTTCTGTGCCTCTACTTTGTTGTAGATGGAAACAGGAGCAGAAAGCAAAAGAAATCTCATTCCTCTATTCACCAGTTTGCAACCAGCACAACTGAACTCACTCATATTATACACAAGATCAAACATATAATACCAGTCTTACTATACAGTACCGGTATATTCCGAGACCTCTTGCTTTTGAAGGGTGTCTTAAACATACTGGTGTTAGTTATCATGTACTTCACAAAGAAAGTTAACCTCTAAACATTTTAGAGAGGAAGGGAAGGAGCACTCTTCCTCTTTTAAGAATAAAGTTAAAAAGTACATTTAAAGCGTATACCATGGTGTGCTCTCCAGGAAATGAAATGAGAAAGTAAATTTATTTCACTTCACCTCAACATCAGAAAAAGTTCAGATTTCCTTTCCTCTGCATAGCCTTTGTTTTAATTGCAAGTGAAAAGAAGACTTCCAGTGTGGAAGTATCAGCAGAAATGAAGATATGCGAAACTAAGCCCTTATCATGAAGTGTTAATTACCTATGCGGTAGTTGTTCTTACAAGACAAGAGCAACCAAAGACAGGTTGTTCTTTGTTTCCAAACCAGATGTGGAGTAGCAGAAGTGTGGCCTCACAGCTCATCTAAATTCTGAATTCCGGCAGGCTGACAGCTGCTCCCTTACTGCTGGTTAAGAAACACTGACAAACATTTTTTGTTTCTTCTTTTTCCTGTGGAAAGACTTTCTTGGCTGCTTATACTTGTAGACTCAAAAATGGGCTCTTCCCATTCAGTGTTTTCAACTGTGAATACTAAAAAAGGAGTTATTGTTAAATTGAAGATGAGAGGAAGGTTTGGGTGAGATGCTCTGGAGGTATAATCATATACCACATATTTACTGATGTTTCACAAAGATAAATGCCAACTACAGTTGAAAATTGTACTATTTTTTTTCCCATAACTCTCCTGGACAGAAGCTTTGAATATTCTCTCCAACACAAAGTCCTTTCTTGTCAGATAAATGAAGTCTATTCAGTTGTGGCCCCTTAGGGGACTGCTGGCAGAGTTCAGAGCTGACACAGGTCCAGACACCCTTCTGCTCTATGTAAGGTAGAAAATCTGTGTTTCTGATTTAACTTGCAGGATAGTATTTTAGGTCTCTTGCTGTTCTTCCACTTCTTAGAAAAGAAATTCAGAAGGACATGATGCTGATGATACCCAAAACAGTAAGTTTGAGAAATGTGGATGCTTATGGGTATTGACTAGTGCAGACAATGAATGTACTGCTGTGGACCTCATTTACTTGTCATCTGGGAGAGATTTGATAGAGTACCTTCTTATTAAGCATTGAACATTACTTATGCTTGTTGTATTTGCACAAATACTTATTAGGATCCCATTTATTCATTCTCTCATAATATTCCCTTTTGGACTTAAATGAAGATTTGGCAATATGTGAAGAAGTATTGTGTGTTTGTCACCATGTCAACAGCTTCCACTGTGCTTTTTCCTAAAGTTGGATATTTAGTTGGAGGTATATGCCCAAGCTATAAATGAACATCTGCTATATGGATAGCTACGTATATTAAGTAGTTATTTATATACACGCATTATTGCTGTAATCTGAAAGAAATTTTATATATATATCCAAAGTAATACATATTTCATCAGATATAAAGGTATTTATTTCAGTTTTAATGTTCTTCCTCTTTCCTAGAAAAGTATGCCTACTAAAGCAGGTTTGTTGGGATACACACAAGCTAATCAAGAGAGTCTGCAGCTTACCTACAGCCTCTTTAAACCAAAACTAAACACATATTCTTTCTATTGCTTTGTACTTAACCGAAGTTGTTGCTTTTCCTATGACAAGGGAGTTTAGAATGTTGAATCAAAATAAAAAATATGCATCTGGATAGCTGTACTGGATAACTGATGGTAGCTTAAACAGTAGTGAAATATGGCTAAAAAATACTAACCAAAGAGGGTAGAAGGCATCCAGATAGAGTCCATATCCTCTAGAGGCATCCACTCTGATTGCAGACAGGTTTTACTTAATGATTTCCACAAAGGGAAAATCTGAAGTGATATTAATTAGTGGAAATACAGCTCTAAGAGACCACCAGGGAACACCTGTGGGAAAGCAGGCCTTCAGTGTGGAAAAATGAAGGTTCGCTATGTGAGGGGACTGGGTGTCAGACCCAAGGACCTGTGTTAGAGGTGCTTGTCTGAAGCTACATAAGTAGAAACTCTGGAGGGTAATAAAAGGAAGGAAGACAAGAGAACAATTTTCTCCCCTTTCTGAGATGTTTTTCAGTTTGAGATATACCACGTTAGTCACACAAGAGCCTGTCATTAGTATTAAGTAACTTCGGTTTGAGAACAACGCCTTTCTCTGGTTTTGCTAAATTCTGTTTGCCTCCTTGCCCCAGGGCAAATGGATATTTCTGAATGTCAGTTGAGTATCAATGGTGTTTTTCATTTTTACGAATCATCAGATAAAAGATAGGAAAGTAAGACATGTGCTGATTTGATAAATGTTTATGCTGTTTATGTAAGCTTGTGGGATATGAGTTTGGGATTTTTTTTCTTTCATCCTTTTTATTTCATACCCTCCTTTGTTGTGTAGATTCTCTGCATCTTACAGGATTTTTGCTCACTTCTGCACTCCTCTATGGGAAATAAATGCCTACTCCTTCAAGTAAGAAAAGGATGCACGGTATTCCAGGATGTACTATATTAAATCAAGAGGCTTTGTGGTTAGCGTTGATAGAATAATACAAAAATTTTACATGCACACTGAAGCTTTCAGTTGTAGGTAGTTTTACACTTTGAGAACACTTTTTCAAAATTCTAGTCCTAGGAGATCAAATGACATGAAGATGATGGATTGTTGGGGATATCTTGAAATGAACAGTATCTGTTCCATTTATAAATATAACAATCTACAAGGTTAGAAACGAAAGTTGAAGAATCAGTAGATAAAGCTGTTTAAAGTAAAGGAACAGTTATGAAATGGATTTGTATGTGAGCTGCTTTGTATGTGACTCTTTGGTATGCTCTAAAATTTGAGTAGGTGTGAACAATCACTTCAAATAGCCATAGAGATTAGTATTTCAATCACTGAGGTCACACTGCCTGGTCCGGGAACTAGTTGAGGTAAAATTAAGAGTGTCTTTATCTTTTAACTACTTTGGTTAAAATATATTAATAAACAACATGACAGAATCTGTGAACTCAGCTTTTTAAAGAAAATCAGCATGACTGTTACAGGAGGTTACTCTTTAAAGCTGCTGACCTTATGTCTTGTACCAATCAAACACTTCTGAGCTATCTCAAATGGCATTTTCCATCCCTACCTCTTCTGGCTGTCATGGAAACAGCCATGCACTCTCTTATAAAGGTACTGTAATAATGTTGGGCCCTGCGCAAATCACATTAACAGTGGAGTTAGAATGGACTTAGATGTAATAATTGTTGTAGCTTAGGGAAATAGCCCCTTGCCTCTTTTTTTTAGACAGCTTTGAGTCTGAGCACTTCCTGGGAAACTGGGTTCCATTTCCTTGAGGAAAGCCATCCTGAGGGACACCCACAATTCTGCACTATGGTGATAAAAACAGTAGGCAAGAAATGCTAACAGTACTGTTAGCTGGAGAGAAGTTTCCCTCTGAGATCTGTGACTTCTGAATGGCTGTTAGCTTTTGCTGTCACATGTCTTTCTTCAACAGTATAAATGCTTGTGAAGAAATTAGAGATATGAAATGCTGCATCTCAGACATTTCACAGCACAGAGAAAAGTCACTGCCAGGCTCCAAACTTGCCTTATAATGTGGAGACTATTGGAACCCTTTTTCCCCCATATTGCCATCTCGATTGTCATCAACAACAGGAGCAGAACTTAACAGCTGTATGAGGGGGAGTTTTTATTTTATCTTATTCTTGTCGTGAGCTCCTTTTCCTTGTAGCTATTCACTTCTGCTATTGTTTCTTTCATTTTTGGAGTCATGAGTTCTATGGGTCTTTCCAGGGGAAAACAGAAGGAGGACTATCCATGTCCTCTCTCATAGTGAAAAATCCACAGCTCTATTCTTAGCTGTCATTCCAGCAGAGTCTTGGAAATTTCACTCTTGCACCCTGTCCTCCCACTTCTATTGAATGAAATGGCAGCAACTGCTCCACCATTAGGATCAATATCCAGGCCATTATGTTGGCAAGAGGAGCAGCAAATCACATTTACGTGGATTGTCAGATTCATTATTATAAGCAGATGGCAGTCCTTGCACTACAATGCAGCTGAGAAAAGACTGACATCATTTCAAATTAAAATCTATAATGCTAATACACATCTCTGACTCTTTGTACAGGCCTAAGTGCATTAATCTTCTGAATGATTTGCCAACGTGTGCACTGCTTTAGGTGTTTTCACTTGAGTGGAGCTAAAAGGAGAGCTTTTAACTGAAAATGGTTAACATTTATTCATACAGATTGATAAAAGTTAACATGCAATTTTCTTTACTAGTAGCTCCCTAATAGGAATTAATGGGACATTTTGAAAAGAAGATGCCTTGTTCAGAAGGCCAGTTTAAAAAATGTGTTAACCACTGAAGAGAAAAATGTTACTAGAATCTTAAAATATTTACCATGTAACAGAGCATTTTTAAAATGTGCAACAGAATTGTCTCAATAAGCAAGGAAATTTCATTTTTCAAATGTAGACAGAAAATAAAAATTTTTATGATCAGGTCGTCAAAAGTTTAAGAGAACGTACACTTACTTCAATCTTTTAATACAACTGAACTGCAAAACAGTTCCTAATAAAAAGGATTTTAAACACTTTTGGGATTGTTTTATCTGCAGTTTCTAGACTATATAACCTGTCATCATATTTTCAATAACGTGCTCTAGAAATACAGAGTTTTATATGCATTTTTTAGGGATGCAGAGGCTGATTCATCCATTCTTCTGCCTTTCTCCAGAAAGGATGTATCTAAGAGAAAGAATCTTCTGGTGAAAATATAACAAAAAAATAATATAGAAAATATAGACAAAGACAGCTATCAGGCTGCCTAACCATGAGAATGCAATGCATTTGCTTCTAGAGAAATGTTTGCATATTGAGGCCTGTCCTGGACTACTACTGCCTGCACATGGGATTCTAAATAACTCCACTTAGGAGGCTATGTCATCACAGTGTTGATCCTGAGCCGAAATAATTTTCCTTTTGGAAAGGTGAGCAGCATTATGCTGATAAAGCTGCTTGATTTCATGGAGCAAACAGAAAAAATCTTGTGTTTTCACTAAAGGAGATTGGTTTAAAATTGAGATTAACCACATAGCCATGAAACTTGATAACTCTCCCATCAAAAGCTTTATAAATACATGTGTTATAGCAGAAATGCTTGGCTTTGCCAAAGAAGCATATTTCTGAAAAAAATAAAGTTTGATAGAATATTTTGACCAGACACAGGTATGATCTTTTTCCCATTTGTTGTTATCCAGAGATTTAATTTCAAAAGAAACAAAATCTTTAGGTCTACAATATGCCTTGTCTTCTCCCACACACTAACACAAGTTTTAGCAGGTCACTGGGATGTAAATTAGTTACTTCTTTAAATATATCATTGATGTTGTTGACTTTTGCTGAATTCTTTTTTTTTATTAGCACATCTAAAGCCAGGTATCTCTGTATTCTATTCATATTTGCTCATCTTGCCAACAAAAAATGATTTCTCAATACTTTCCTTTTTCTTTCTTCTGACCCAGTAATAATACCTACTTTGACTTTCACAAACCAGCTGGCACCAGGACAGTGCAGCCATAGAAAAGAACCTGTTTCACTGAACTAAACAACAGCTTAATAATTTGTTTACCAAGAGATTTTTCCTGAGTAGGGATTAATTTATATTAAAATGAATAACAAATTACTGGAAAAAATTACTTTTTCTGCTTGGGAAGTTGCTTCAAAATGTGCAGTGTGAGGACTTGCAAAGTGAGATTCAGGAAAAGATAATGAAAGAATTTAGTTTTTCAAATTTTAAAGAAGAAATGTCACTCAAATTAATTAAACTTGAAAGATATGTACCCAATTGTAGCTATATGAGTCTGATCTTCATAAAATCCTCACTCTTCTATGAAAAATTTTGTTTATTTGAAACTTCCAGTTTTTATGGATGTTGTAACGAACTGATTACTATAAGAACTTTAGATCAGCTTTAACACTGTGAAAATCAGAGAAGAAATTAATAAGAATTCTGAAAAACTAAAGTCACCAGCTTTTTGTTGTGTTGAGCATGGCTTATTGTCCTATTTGAATCTTTTGAATCCATTTTCTTTTAAAGTGCTTTACCAAAGATTGCAGTCTTAAATCTCTATCACATCTATCAACTTTCTTTTTTAGGGATTACAGATGAAAACAAGTACATCCAACCAGTAAAGAATGTTGAAATTTATGGCCCTGATTATTTAAAGTGCATGGGTTGCATATGATATTCATTTAAGAGTTTCTTTTCATAGCATAGTATTTTAACTGGTTAATTAATGGATAATGGCAAGAGATGGGAAATGTGTAATCTATAAATTGAAAAATGGTCTTTAAAATTTTGCAGAAAATCTGGAACTTTTCCACAACAGTCTTGAAATAATATTCTCCAGGACATAGACCCCACTATCACACTTCTCACATATGCTCTGCCACAACTACTCAGTGAATTATTTCTCATATATGCATAGTATGGTTTCATCAAACACAGTGCTCAGTAACATTCCTTACTTTTTGTTCATTAGTCAAGATAATGTTAACAACTTCCAAAAAACTGCTGATGAGTTAACAAATCTGAAGAGACTCTGTGAAATGTAACTCTGGAGCTTATTTTAGAATATGGCCTATTTCTCCTAAGTGACACTTGGTGACATAGTTTGAAAACAGTGGTAGTTTGGTAGTAAAATGTAAATTAATATTTTTTAATAGGAGGAATAATTTTTGGTCCATGGCTGAAGAAGTAAGATATAGCCTTTACGGTTTGTGTGTGCCTTTCATTCAATCTGAGCCCTACAGTGCATCCTTCTTTTCCCATCCCCCTTTCCTTTGCCTGCATTTCAGTTTGTTTTACTGACTGAACACTTAAAGAGATATCTACTTAAGGATGTCAAAAGGTGTAGTAAATGGGAGGCAGGCCACTGGGAGACAAAATAGGGAGGTCATTCCGCCTGACCTCCTCCTGTTTTTTCCCACTGAAAAAGCTGCTGCTCAGCTGATTTAAGAATGAGAGACAAGGCAGAAAAACAGCAAAAACCAGTATTAACTCAACCTATTTGCTACCATGCTTTCTACTTGCAATAGGTTTTCCTCCATGCTTAAAGTGAGTCTCCTGATGCAGTCATTGCCTTTAAAAATGCTACAGTATTTTATTTTTGTCTGTTATTCACCCTGCATGCAGGTTGTATAAATGAATGGAAATCTAACGACAAAGTTCCCTCTGACTTCTTAGTTATAAAGGGATTAATGTGAACAGTTAAGCTAAGGTTCTCAGTAGCTGATGGCTTTGTTGACACTGTAAAGGAGTTATTGTCTTCAGTTTCTTATTGTGGCATTTACATATTGAAAAGGAAATCCTGAATTTTAACTTCACAGCTACATTGATGAGGCACAAATTGATTTCTTGTATGAGTCTCTCAGCTGGGCAAGGAGGTCCCAGAACTTTGGCAAGTGAACATTTAGTCAAGTGGAAGTGGTTGTCATCTTGACAAGAGAAGCGCCAAGTCTACTCCCCTTACAGCTATTGTGCACCTTGTCTTAGTTTTCTGCTGCCTAGCAGATCATCCCCAATATAACAACACCTTGTTTTGCTAGTCAGTAGAAATGAGGAAGATCTTCTCCATTGGGGTGCACTGTAACAAGGAGGTACTTCTGTTGTGTGGGTAGCATTCATCCCTCCAAAGTGTAAGTTAGCCCAAAGTAACTACAATCAAATGCATATGTAGTTTTAGGTTCTTACCTCAAGTAATTTCCCTTAACCCAGTGAATGAGTGTAAGGTCTGACCTCTGGCAAATGAATGATTTTGGAGTTAGTTCTTTATTCTGTCTTGTTATAACTCACCTTCTGTGATACAAATTACTCAAGTTACATCAGTCTATATTTTTTAATTATGTCAACATCTCAGAGAGAGAGAGTTCCAGGGCATGATTCTGGGATTAGCAACCAGCAGCATTCTAGAATACAACGTAGAAAGACTCTTCCAATTGCAATTGGGGCATTTATAGTCTAATTATAAATCCAGTAATGGATTTCAGTCTAAGAAGTTGGTTGTTTTATTTCTTTGTTTGTGGTTTTGATTTTGTTTGGGGTTTTTTGTTGTTTCTTTTTTTGTTAAATAAAAGCAGGGTAATTCTTGGTGCACCACTAATTTGTAGTGTTGTGTAAATAGAACTTTTGTTGCAAACTTGCTAGCATATGATTGTGAGGAAGAATAGCAAATAGAAAATATTTGGGGTCCAACCCTATCTTCGTGAAGAAAATGAAACAAATCTTTAAACATAAAAAACTCTACTTATATCCATTATTTGTCAATATCAGTGGCACACAACTGCAAATCCTTAGTTTTCCCCATGAGCTATACATTTTTCTGTATATCATGCTACAGTTATACACAGCTTAATAATTTTCTTTCCCTTTTCTAAGCTTGAGGTCTTTCCATGATTTATTATTTTATATATAAAATAAAAGAAGGAATAAATGCATGTTTTTTAAAACTTTTTCTGAAAACCTCTTGAAAAATAAATAAAAAAAATCAAATGGTAAAACAGTATGAAGTCGTAGGAATACAATAACCCACTTTCTATTCTATGTCACTGTGCCAGCTTAAGAGTAAACACATCTCTTTTTTTTTCCTTCCACAGGCACCACATAGTCATTGCTACTCTCCAAATGGTGCAGGTTCTATATCCATGTAGAACAAACAGTGGAAAGGTGATTTAAAAAAACTTTTAGATTAGATTTTTGTCAAGTTACATATAACGAAAAGCAGGAAAAAAATAAGAAAATTAAATCCAAATAGGACTGCACCAGAATTGAATATTTTAACCTGGTCTCTGGAGGAACCAGAAATAGTTTAGTGCTAGAGTCCAGAAGACCTTGTACATAAATATGTGAACAGGGTTAATCCTCTGTCCTTAATACTGTTTTGTGTAGTAACTTTGAAAACAAAATGCCAGTTACAAAAGGTAGGGAGTATCATTTTATCTACATTCTTTAATATGGTTAATTTAAAGAGCTTGTTAATGATTTAAAAAGTAAACTCTTTTTGTTGGGATACTTAAATTTAGGCATGTGAGGCAAACACAGAGAATACCATAGCAATACCAGAGAAGTGCATTTCTCAAATGATAATTAGTTTTTCACTGTTACTGATTCACTAGGTAGCTTCTGTCAAATGGGGGAGCCCAAATGGGGGTGGTTTATCAACTAAAGCAGTGCAAATGAGAATGATAAATGTGCTTTAAAAGTAACCATCTGTACTAAATTTCAAAGGTGCTGAACCAGTGATCTTTATTTGCTTCCTCCTTTTTCGTTTCTGATATACATTTGCACAAGTACAGAATCTCTAGTGAATGGCAAAGTGGGATGTGGACAAAGGTTTTCCTTACTAGGAAGGGATGAGCATGGTGCAGAGTGAAAAGTTCACTGTATGATGGATGAGTCAGTGAGTATGAAGGTCACTCTGTCAATGGTACACAAGAGAGGATTATGGGTGACAACAGCTCTAAAGAATTGGTAGATAAATTGTTCACAAAATACAATTACAGGGAGTTGTAAGAAATTTCCCCAACTTTGTTATTATTGAAAGATCACCAGGACAAATAAGCTGAAAGGTTTTGAGGTATCTTGCTGAACATTTCAAAAGTAGGGAAAGTTTATTTCCACGAAGACTAAGATCTAAGATCATCTGTTCCTTTCTGAATTAAATTACCACTAGGGGACAAAGAAGTGCCAACCCAAAGCAACAAACACAACAGAACACTACCCCCAAATTCTGAAGGAAAAAAAAAAAAAAAGCCAACCCAAGAAAAAATTACATTAATTTTAAAGTATTTTGTGCCAAAAAAACCAACCAAACAAATAGAGTTTGACAAGATAACTTAAACTACTCTACTAAATGAAAATAAAGGAATGTATTTTTAAGGTTAAAAATGTGCAAAAGTTTTCTTACTCCATTTAACAGATTATATTTTAAAGTCAATCAGTTAATGTTCTAATAAAAAATGACCATAGCCATAGCTGACAAAGTGACCCTCAAATGCCCTAGTATTTGCATATTTTATTTTCTGCCAATTTAAAAATAATATAAAATAACCTAGGGTTATTATAAAATGTGAATATCTTATTAACATTATAAAACCTAATATTTAATTACCACTTTCTGCCATTTCTGACATTTTTCTTTCAAATGAAAATAATTTCAGGATATTTGGATTTTAAATAGATTAAAATAGGAATACAGAAAGCGTAACTTTTAATGTGGTAAAACTTCATTATGATTCAATCTTGTTCTAGAAATGCTTCCTTTGAAGTCCCTTATTTTGGATAGCAATGTATCTTAAAAAACTTGAGCAAATAATATATCAAATTTATGTACAAATGTTTTCCTATACAAAAGAACACATTTTCAAATAAAAAAAAACAAACCTGAAGATATACACCAACTTTTGCCCAGCAAAATTGAAGCATATACTCAAAGATCTCCAGGTACCCACCAATGTAAGGCTGTGCCAGAAGCAATAGTTTACACACGTATCAAAGTAGTTTACTGGATGGTGTTTTTACACTGATTTAAAACTATGATAACAGGCCCTTTCAGATATGCCATTTCTTAAATGAGGCACCCTTCATATAACCAAGTGTTCAGTATTGCCAAATCTATAAAGCTAAATTGCTTTTTTATAAGGTAAACCTTACCTGTTGGATAAAGTATGTGCAGTGAGGCTTATAAATGCTCATAAAGGGAAAGTATGGAAGGTAAAAGTATCCATTACCTTTTGGAAAAAGGACGATTATTTCAAAGAAAATGCCAGCAGTGGGAGACATATAATAATAATTTAGGAGGAAAAATAAAACTGAATTTTTCCCAGTACCACTGTTAATAATACAACTACTTCTTTTATATTAATTAAAAAGTGTTTCTTGCTTGCTATGTATTTTTAGTTGGCAGCCAAGTACTTTGCACTTTATAGCAAAGACTGGACTTCAACCAAATTGTGAGCAAGTGTGCTTTGGAAAGCTATTGGGAGAAACTTTATAACATGGTGTCTCTTAATGAAGGACAAATTCAGTTGATAGATCTCCCTGTAAAACAACATCTGTTGGTAAATTGGCTAGTGGGATTGCTGTAGATGAAATTCACTTTTGTGTACTGAAATGACACAGATTTTTGGAGTTGTTAGACTTATGTACCAGTAAGATACAAATAAATGGCTCAAGTGCTCTTTTCTAACATACAAGATTACACTTTTCTACACCAATGCAAGTATATAAGAGGATCTCAGGAAGAGAAAAAGGGAACTCTTGACATTCCAAAGCTTATCTTTGTATCAGACTTTAGTGCTACTTCATAATAGATAATATAGTTTCCTTTGGTCTGAGGGGGGATGACTTGTGTGTGCTTTGTACCATTTACTTTTTCTCCAGATGAACTCAGAAACTCAGTGGCATTTGTTCTACATCAGTGCCCCTGAAGGGCTTTATTATGTAAGCCTCCTCAGATACTGAGCTTTGCCAAATATATCTGACTATGGAAGTGGGATAGTTTGTCCTAATGATGAGCAGTCTCCAGTAACTACACTTTAGTACATAGTACAGAGTACTATGTACACTACTAGTAGTACATAGTAGTACACCACTATTTTATGTGGCTTAAATTCCGAAGCACAATTGGTGGTCCATATTGGATGCATCTGAGATGGGAAGCAATGAGACCTTCAAGGATCCAAATAAGAGTTGAGAGCTCTCTTTTATAAGGCAAATGCCAAAAATTCTAGATTGAATCTGGTCTCCTTTTCCTTTCAGGGATTTGTAAGAATACTAAGTATATGATTGTCTAACCTGACTTCATGCAAAACAATGATTAAAGGACTGGCCAAAATTCATTTGAGTTTGACAATGCTAGCTGGCTCCCAGATGAATCCACCACTGGCTAATGCCGAGTCCATCAACAATGGTGGTAGAGCCTCTGTGATAACACTGAAGAAAGGGAAAATGCTGCTGTGCAAGCACAATGACAGCCAGAGAACAGAGGAGTAAGAATACGTGGAAGAAATAACTCTGCAGACACCAAGGTCAGTGAAGAAGGAGGGGTAGGATGTGCTCCAGGCACCAGAGTAGAAATTTACTGCAGCCTGTGGTGAAGACCATGATGTGGCAGGCTATTTCCCTGCAGCCCTTAAAGGTGAATGGTGAAGATATCCACCTGCAGCCCATGCCAGAAAAAGGGTATGCAGTGTATGCACCTGAAGGAGGCTGCGAACCTGTGGGAAACCTGTGCTGGAGCAGGCTTCTGGCAGGATCTGTGGACCTATGGAGAGAGGAGTCCATGCTGGAGCAGGTTTACTGGCAGGACTCATGATATCTTAAGGGAGCCACAATGGAATAATATGGTCCTGAAGGACTGAACCCCATGGAAAGGACTCATGCTGGAGCAGTTTCTGAAGAGCTGAAGCCTGTGGGAAGGAGTCACCTTGGAGAAGTTCATGGAAGACTGTCTCCTGTGGAAGGGACCCCACACTGGAGTAGGGAAAGAGTGTGAGGATTGGCAGATAGAAAGTATGGTGAATTGACTGCAAACTCCATTCCACATTTCCTTGTGCTGCTTTTGGGAGTGAAGTTGAGCCTGGGAAGAAGAAAGGGATGGGGAGAAAGTGTTTTAAGTGAGCTTCAGTTGGTAGCATAACTCACACCAATATCATAAGCTTGAGCAACAAAACATTCTTTGTCTCCTTGCTTTTTTTTTTTAAAGGCCACTAAATTTGTGTCATGTTATGTTCTTAAGATAGTAAGTAAGAATTAATTATTTCCTGGCTCAACTCTCTTATGCAATGCTATCCT
>VWZO01002684.1:0-37944 GCA_013396975.1 Bucco capensis | reverse complement strand
CAGTTCCTTATCCACTGAACAGTCCACCCATCAAGTCCATAGCTCTCTAACTTGGCCAGTAGAATGTTGTGGGGGACTGTGTCAAAGACCTTGCAGAAGTCCAGATAGATCACATCCACAAGTTGTCCCTTGTCCACTGAGTTAGTCACAGTATCGTAGAAGGCCACTAGGTTTGTCAAACAGGATCCACCCTTAGTGAAGCCATGCTGACTGTCTCTGATCACCTCCTTCTCCTCCATGTGCCTTATCAGACCTTCTAGGAGAATCTGCTCCATGATTTTCCTAGGCGCAGAGGTGAGGCTAACAGGTTGGTAGTTCCCAGGGTCCTCCTTTACACCCTTTTTGAAAATGGGTGTAACATGCCCCTTCTCCCAATCACTAGGGACTTCACCTGACTGCCAGGACTTCTCAAATATTATTGAGAGTGGCTTGTACACTTACTCAGGCTATATTACAGCTACTGCTCATGCAGGGGAATGAAGCCACAGGGCAGTGGGGAGTACACCATATCACCGGCATTCCACACTCTCCCTCGGGCCAAGCCATCACCAAACATGCACACTGTTCTCTCGAAATCATGCTTGAAAAACAAAAAGGGGGAGCAGGAATCACGGCTCCTCTCCACAGGATAGACTATGGAAAGCGACATTTGTACTAAACCATTTAAATCAAAATGAGGCTGATCAGACACGATATGATCGCCAATTTTTTCCTTACCAGCAGCAGTCAGAGAAACCGCTTGTAATGGTTCATGATCTGGTGTCAGGGAAATGGGAGGGCCTGATTCAGTTAATAACTTGGGGTTGGGGATACACTTGTGTTTCCGCAGGTGGAAATCTCCAATGGATCCCCACACGATGTGTCCAGCCTTTCATAGCATCACCGTCACCTGAGGTTCATGAGGAGACTCTCTTAAACAATTAGTTCAATTAGGTTTAATAAGTTGGGGTTTTGGTTTGCCAAAGAGGGCAATTCTACCTGCTGTGCATTTATTCTCAGTTTTGGCCCATGGGTAAAGTTTGGATCTGTCTCCTATGCCTCTTAACAAAAAAGGGGGAGGTGGGAGGGCAGGTTAGAATCTGCTTAGTCGTTGTTTACAAGAAGCAGAGAGGTTTAGGGGGTAGAAAGGCGGAAACAAGAACTTACCCACACAGCACATATATCCATATATGGTTAGACGTGTACTTGGAGGCTTGTGACCCTCGGTTTGGTGGGAAAGCTGCGGTGGGGATTCATATCTGGGCTCAAAAGGTATATAAGCGGTCGTGCATGTACAATAAACGCCTTTTGGTTGCAACTCACCCAGAAGTCTGTGTCATACACTACACTGCTGTAACTAGCTTCACAATGGAATCAAAGAAGGAGGCAAACAAGGTTCTGTGTTACTCGACTGGAGAAGTAGCACTGCTCAGTGCCTCCTTGGGAGAACCTTTCAGGTAGAGTGGGGAGTGTAATTTACTATAGTTCTTTTCAAGGTGAAGCATACTCCTGCTTACTCTTCGGGGTATTAAGGAAACAATAGTAAGGCAGAAACCTACTTCTCTTTACTCCAACTTTTTTTTTTCCCTGTTACAAGGTATTTTTCTAACAACATATCCCTTTGTGAGTTTTTGCTCCACAGAGAAGCTACGTGATCATCACTGCATTTCTCCTAGAAATTGTTCTACAAAAGCGAAAACCAGAATCCTTACTCTTGTTACTTATACAAAGATTGTAAAAAGGCCTACAAAAATATCTGGATAGCACTGAACACAGAGAAGGATAAAATAGGACCAGCTGAGGTTTGTTCTTTATGTTATCTTCTGTGTTACACTGTACAGGGAAGATATCATCACTGGAGAAGATTAGATCCATATGACACATCTTCCCCATCCCTGTAATATTTGGGGGAGGTGGGTCAAGGAAAAGACACCCAGAACTATAAAAGTTTATTTCCTAAGGACTAAAAATGTGTACCACAGTTTGGACTGGAACTTCTATTACCTTGTTTGTCTGTTTGCCTATCCCCTTATTCAGATTCAGTGTCTGACAATTTCCTCACCTCCATATCTTCCTCTTTACCTTTCTTTCTTTTTCTGTCTGTCTTGACTAATACTTTTTTCATTATACCTCTTCCTTCCACCAAAAATAAAGTAGGTAGATGACAGGAGTCACCATCATATCGATCATTTTACTTTGCATGGTTTATCCTTCTTCACCTATTTTTGTGTACCTTGAAAGCATTTGAAAAAAGAAATTGCCTTCAGCTCTTCTTGGCTTATACACAGTATAGCAATAAACATGTACTTCAGTACAGTTCTAACAAAATTATAAATGTACATACTCCTTTCATAACAACATCAATTAATTTGACATGCTGTCCCACTTCTGACTGTGACTCTAAGAGTATACATGATCTACCTCTTTAGAAAATGTTGTTAGTTTTCTAAATGTGTAAGCTAATACAAGACTCATTTGTGTTTTCATCATTCAGTGTCCATACATCTGTCTCAACTATTTCTTCATTGGTTTCTATAGATTTTGTTTTCTTTATTCTTTTCCTTGTCCTTCTGTATTGAATCCTTTCTCTGGCGTTGTCTATTCTTTATAGTAGTGGCACATCAAGAACAGTAAGACAATATTTTAGAACCAAACTGACTCTTTTTTTCCTTATATCCTAGCTTGCATCACTGCTCAGGATTAAGTAAGTTGTTATATCTCATAAGTGGTGAAAAATTTTATTATAACCACATTTTTAATAAAAAAAGAATTGAATTGATCTAGCACACTAGGAATTTTTTTCATTATTATTTTATCTTGTTATTTCCAAATGCTTATAACGTTCTGAAATTACTTGCAGTCTTCCAAGCTCCTCTTTCACTAAAATGAAAGTTGCTTTTTGAGTAACATTTGTGGAGCAATCCTTGAGGTATTGTTTCTAAAACACCTTCTCCTATTGTCTACCTAACATTTTTTACACAATCCTATCACACTCCAGGACTTAAGAAAATAGTTGCTGTAATTTGCCAGTGGTATTTAGTCAGCTGATCATAGTCGTTAATTTACCTGTGACAGAAAGAAATGAAACTAGATCTAAGTACTGTTCTTAACAGTACAACAACATTTTATGTTTTCTAAGTTCTTTGCTGTCCTCTGCCTTGAATAACTCATCAGAATATTTGGAGTTTTTGGTAAAAGTCTGCCTACATAAAAGCATGGTCCACAAAACTACTCTGGAGAGCTATAGGAAGCCTTGTATCAGCTTTGTGACATAATGATTCATGGCGCCTTTATGGTAATACATATCTTATTACAGTGATAAAGTCTGATGTCAATTAAAATTTTCTCTTGGCAATAAGCATTTAGGATTAGTAAGAAGTAATAAGATAAGTGCTCTTAGATGAAAATAAGTAAATAAATAAATTTCTCCCACAGCAAACTGTTTCTTTCACTCCCTTTTGTGTATCTACATACACAAAATGAAAGTGTATGTATTCCCTTTGGGGAGTTCCAAAGACATTCTTCATAATACTCTATGCAAATATCAGCTTCAAAGAGCCTGATAATATGAGTGGAGCTTGCACAGATGCGAACACACTCACCAGTAATTTACCAGGGCTATTCATGTGCGCAACTGTTCCTTCACATGAACAAGACTTGCATAGCGAGTCCTAGGTCTCAGAGCATGCTTAATTAAATTAATTAATGATTTCTCTTCAACATATCAGGATAATCAAGAGCAGGTACTGTCTGGGAAATGAATAAAATGTTCCCTATCCATTCCTATTTGGCCTACCTCTTTGGTAGACCCTGGAGTCTACCTGCATTATTATCTCTGAGCTATGAGCTAACACCTGGTATACCACTGTGAGAGAGGAGATGTAGGACCACAGCTTGCTGTGCAGATCACTATACAGTCTTTCAGAAGCTCTCTTGCTGCTTGTAGTAAATTATGGCCAAGAGAAATAAAAAGCCCATCACTAGTCCTCCTCAATAACAGACTTAGTGCAGGAGCTGACATTCAAGTGTACTCGGGTAGCATTTCTTTTATCTAGCATTATTTATTGTAGTTTTAATCTGCAACAGCCCAGCTACAAACCCAAGCCTCTGCCTTCAGCTGCGTAGTTCTGCCTTACTGCATTTTCAGTAAACTGCTGCAAAACTACCTTCAGGTACCCAAGGTGCTAATTTTAGAAGGCTACTCTCAATGTGGTCTTCTGGAAAGAGGTGATCTCTGTGGATTACATACAGTTTAAAGTCTAGAACTGATCTCCTTCAGACTACATACAATATAAAGTCTGCAGGCTCCTACTCTGACTGACCCATCTGATGCTATCCTCACTCTTGGGCCATATAGCTCATCTATATTTGCAAATAAAATGTCCAATGCCTTTTCTCTGATCCAGAGTATGGATGACACACCATCAATTTGCATGTGGCCTCTTATATAGCTCTTACTGTCCCTGCTTTGTCCCAAGCTCCAAATGGGTCTGAGAGGACGCCATTTGCAGACTGTGCAGCTGTGCCAGAACTGTCAGGCAGATTGCTTATCTAAGCTTAACTAAAGCATTTAGTTAATCCTCCCTCAACAAGATCACTCTCCCTGTATTGTAGGCAGACTTAAGACTACACTTCCCTGTGGTTCTATGGTGTCATTTTCCACCTTGCATGAAAACATCATATAGGATAAAGTGGATAATATCAGAGCTTGATTTATATGTCAGAATTCATATCATCCAGCTAGACTTCTGCCATTGGTTGAATTTGATGGTTAGTTTAAAACTGCATTTTGGCAGTTGTATTGAGAGTACTGGGAATTTCTCTGCTGATGCTAGTAAGGCTGTTCATTTTCATAGATACTCCCTAATAAACCAGACTTCTACTTAAAAAAACACACAAAAAAACCTAAAGCAAAACAAAAAAACCCCCAACCCCCAAAAAACAACAACAAAAAAACCCCACAAACAAAACCTCCCAAATTACTATTACAGCTTTAAACCTACTTCAGGGCTCTTTTCCTAATGAAACACTTCAAGGCTTTTTTGACCTTCAGTTAAAAAAAGAAGACCCTAAATTACTCTTTTCGATCAGCATCTCCTTTTGGCCCTTGTTTTCCCTCTTTCCTCTTTCACTGTCTTTTGAAGTTTCAAGAGGCAAGATCTGTGCTTAACCTGCGGTTCTGCCCAGACCCACAATATGCTTTATAAATCTTTGAATCTCTCAGACTGTGTTCCCTACTGTATAGAATAAAGTGGAAATTGACTTCTGCAGAGGCCATTACCAAGATTTATTGATCTGAAAGGATAACATTTTCTTACGCAAAAGTGAAGCTAAACATGAGGAGAAGAGACTAAACATATTTGGTCCTGTGAGCTTTTTATTGCTGAGGTGCCAGGACCTTATTTCCGTTTTGGAATAATCTATTATCTTTCTTTTCTTTTTTTTTTTTTTTTTTTAGCTCAGAGAAAATACCCATATTTGTTTCCATGTTGTAGTTCAAAGCCTCTCTTTTTAAATTTTAGTAAGGACACTTCTCTGCAGGCTTTCCCTTAGGCCTGAAGTGGGTTTGTTGTTCCTGAAATTTCTGCAGCACTTCTTTTTAATATCATGCCAGCTTGGAATTGAATTGCCTTTCACCTCTAGCATCTGTGACATGAAAAATATACATTTCTATGTTCTGAAAATAAGAGACAGTATTTTGATATTTAATGAGTCTAGACCTACTAGTTAGGCACACTCAAATCTTTATGGCAGTGGTTTTTCAGCATGTCTATTAAAATCTATTTTTGATTTTTCTAGCTGATGTAATAAAATATGCTTTAGAAACCTGATTTTTCCAAATGTTCTGTTTTTTCAATCATAGGGCATATATTTTTCAGAGAGGTTAAAAGCTGCATGAAATGACTATAACAGATTTGTGTATATCCCAATTGTGAAATGTTTGATAATAGTTAAACCTTAACATATGATATGTCTTTTAAATATCTAAACTAAACCTAAAAATTCAATGTATTACTAAATGTAAGCAATACTGTAATAGCAAAAAGGAGCATAATATAAATGATTTTTAGGATAGTGGTAATCAATCCCCCTTTTTTTTGATAAACAGACTGTCAAACTGTCTTTGAGACTTCTTAGAGTAATCATATTGATAATGACTGTAGTTTGCTCTTATTTATAGCCAGTTACAGCTTAAATGCCTTATGAGTGGTCCAAAACCTTCTTTGTCTCTTCCATAATTTTTTGAGATTTGCAAGTGCTGTTTATTTATCTACTCTGACATGTGCTCATCACCCACCAGTTTCCTAATATAAATATGCTCTCCTTTGTCTTTTAAGATAACTTTTTTCACATTAAGCTCACTTTTAGTATGTGGGAGATTTGGCTTTTAGGGCAGAAATCAGCATCTTGGGTGAACTCCAGAGCTCCACTGACTTTGAAAGTTTTTTGTACAGGGGTCCATCCCCATGGATCTGATAAAATACACAGGAGACACACACTGTGGCCTTGCCGAGCCACACTGAAGTACATACTTTGAGTTGCTCTGCTTGCAAATTTATTTCATTTAATTCATCTGGTTTCACTTATAAATCTAAAGTGACATAAAATCTTTGTCACTACAAATCAAATTATTCTAATCTTAGGAATGAAATGTTGCTTTGACTTTCAAAATGTAGGCAAAGTTCTATTTTGTGGAAACTGGCTTTTAATACACACTGGCTAGGCTAATGAATGAGTGGTGAGAGGATTCCATGATTTATAAAACTAACTTAGCCCTTTGTTAGATTAGTTGTTTACACAAGTTGAGCAACTGCAGTTGGTCTTCCATCCGTGTGTATGGAGATGGATTGATTCCTTTACCAAACCCACTTTCTGCAACCTACTGTTCCTTACAGGCTCAGAACATGTTGGTATATTATGCTGTTTAATACCTCTTAGTCATGCTTAGTGCTGATATTTTTGGAGCTGAAGTTTTGTGGTATATGGTTGGTTTTAACAACATGGCCTTTAATCTCCACTGTGGCCGTTATGACTTTTAAAGACATATACATCATCAAGGATCCTGTTCTTTTAGTTAGCCATACATAGAACTTTTGTGTTCCTACTTCAACTCTCTTACTCTTTCATGTGCATTACTCTTTTACCTCTTCTGTAATAAGTATCCTATATATATAAGACCAGATAATGGCTAAGGAGACTTTTTCAAACTGCTCTCACAGAAAAGATCTACTCTTTGAGTCCTCAAGGAGTATTACTACCCAGTTCCTTGGCAACTACAATCAGAATTACAAGATGAGTGTTTCTTCTATCACTTTTGTTGTTCTTGAAGACCAAATTACATAAGAAATTCTCTACTGGGTCTAACAAATAGATCTTGTTTTGAAGGATACCTTCTCCATTCTTATGATATTCTCTTCCCTGCTACTGTCCCTTTGAAGTTCTGCCATTTGGAGTAACATTGGAGCACTGCCTCTCATTCTAAGGCAAACGGATCCTTTCAGTATTTTGTCAGTCTGAACCTCAGAGTTTAAATCTTCATAGAATCATAGAATCATAGAATGGCCAGGTTGGAAGGGACCCTAAAGATCATCTAGTTCCAACCTCTCCACGCTGAGCAGCGGTGCCAATCACTAGACCAGGTCACCCAGGGCCACATCCAGCCTGGCCTTGAACACTGCCAGGGATGGGGCAAATCTATTATTTTTTCATGTCAGAGGAAGACTGATTATTTTCCATCCCCTTTGCTCTCTCTACTCAGAGGCATATGTGCCCCCTCTCTGTCCAAGGCATTCTTTCTTCTCCAGGGTACTGCCCACTCCAAACTAGTGCAAAAGAATGTTAAACTATTTTGTTTATGGTCCTGGGGGAAGCACCTCTGTCACACCATCTTGGAAGGGCTTATCTGAGATAGAAATCAATCACTATAGGCCTGAATCTGAATATTCAGACTCTGTGTAAACATTCATGCAGTCTCTGGATGCTTTGTTTCATAGTTTTCATTTCTATCTAGAGTTTATATCTTTTAAATGCATTCTTAATTTTACAAGTATTTGTAAGACATTAAAACAATCAAAGGTGTTTGATTGCATGAACAACAAACCAGCTGTGGAAGAAATGAACTGCTGCCAACTGCTTTTTCTAATATCTCTCATCACCTTTAAGTCCTTCTGTGATGGGAAGAGTACAGAGCATAACCTTTGAGAAGAGCTACTGTAGGAGCAAGCAGTAACAGAAGCCTCCAGCACAGAGAAATCACAAACCACTAGGAAGCCTCAGAAAAATGTAGTTTATCTTAAGAGTTGAACCTGAACTTGCAGTTCTAGCCCACAAATAAACTGGGAATTACAGTTACTAAGATTACGTTACTGCTCTGAATTAAAAAAACCCCACACATATACAAGTAGAGATGATGAAGTGGAGGTAATGCCTATATTAGAAGGCACTTGAGTATTTGGAAGTTCCAAGGTTAAGCTGTGAAAGTGTATCTTCATATGTAATAGTTCAATTACTTGGAATCCTCAGGAAAGAAAAATAACTTTATTTGTGAATGCCTGTGTTGTTTTTGTCCTCACAGAAGTCTGGGGACATAGCCAGGAAAGTCAAAGAAAATTCAGACTCTAAAAGAAACAGATTTTTGCTTTGATTAGATCATCAAGTAACATTCAAGAATTACTCTAACCATTTTCCCAAATCTTGCAGAACATACTTCCTCCTACAGGATGCAAACCAGAAAATCATTATGGTAAAATTTTGGAGAGATACTATTTCTGTGTTTTAGGAACCAACAATGAGAAATGTATGTTTCATCCACATTCCCAGCATACACTTTACATAACATTAAATTATTAACATAATCCTCAGAAACGTCTGCAGTACCACTGCAGTGATGGACACCTCATTTTGGAATATCTAATGCTATTTTGCAATGTGTAACATTGACAGTTTTAAAAATAATTCTCTTTGAATAAGAAAAGGTCATACTTTAGAAGTTTTAGAATGTTATGATAGAAATCAATATAGTGAAGGTCAAGCTATTTACTAAAATTTTTGAATGTTTTATGTATTGGCTTAAGCCTTACAAATTACACACATGGGATGCAGCAAGCTTAAATCCCTTGTCTTTCTCTTTCTAGGAGCCAAAGAAATTGTCAATAAAAGATAACTCAAATAAAATTTTGAATGTATTATGAGAGCTAAACATTTATTCCATGTGAAGACTGAAGATATAGAACTTGTTTCTTTAATTGGACTTATTTTTTTCTTGAGATTATTGTATGGAAAAAATTGTACCAAGATGATATGAAGACTCTGAGGTCAATAACTGACACATTTACCAGATGAGATTATATAATTTAATTAATTCATCATTAGAGTGTGTCTTTCAAAATTTGTATTTTCAAGAGTTTAAGTGTCAAATATAATAAAATTTATATGAACTGTGGTTTATATAGTTTTATATGATACTTATAACTGCAGTTGCTTGAAAATTGTTTTATGTTACATCCAGATATGTTAAAATGCATACATGGATGTACTTTTGATACTAAGAAGTGCTTATCTTTTAGTGAATACAGATATTACAAAGGAATTTAATCTTGAGTTTATATGTTGATGGTACAGGTGGATGAGGTTGTAAAGTGAATGTGTTATTCTGATTATTTATTTTTATGAACATAATTTTATTTATTATTTATATATATAGATATATATATACATAACAAATATAAATATATATATTTATATAAAAATTATGTATTTTTTGCCTTATTTTTCCATTGGATGAATGGGGTTTTTCAGACAACAGTTGAATACATTAAACAATCTTACCTTGTATTTTTTTAAATTTCATCTATTAAGCATGTAGATTCTGAATTTTTTGCCTTCCCTTACGGCTTTTCTTTTCTGTTGATAGGTTCAGATGAATTTTGTAGAATTGAAAGTAAATAAGAAAAAATGGTCTGCAGATGATTAAACAGGAATAAAGTACACCACAACAACATCTTCACAGATAATCTTCATGAAACTCACAGGAAATGTAAAAGCTCAAACAATCAGAAGCAAAAACTTCTTATTAAGCCTGAAGTGTGCTCTCAAAACACAGTCAATACTATGCAAGATCCCAGATATATTTTACTTCCTGGCCTTTTTTTTTTTTCCCCCAGGAAGTCTTTATCCTTGTTGCACATTATCTATTCAATATATAGGCAGATGACAGAATGGAGAGAGCATAATATGAGGAATGTGGGTTAAAGAATAAAAAATTATTCCAACTCCCTGCTAAGAGATAAAATATACAGTATATTAATAATTTTTACATATGCCCATATGTGTATAAAGAATATGTACAAATGAGGGAAAGCTGAGGGGATAAGTGGATCTGAAAAAAGTATAAAAAGGTTTATTTTACTCTTATGAGAAAGGATATAAAGACAGGATTACTGTATAAATTTCTCTGTTGAAAGTTTATTTTCTTTTAAAACACTGTTGATTAAGATGTATAGAACTAAGGTGTTTATACTAAAAATAATAGGCTTTGACTCTGTAACTGTCATGTGCTTCCAGAAGAGAAGCTGGCATTTCCCTGAATGAATACTAGAACAGAATTTAGAAGACTTAAGGGAAAAAATCTCCTTACAGCCACAACCCCATGTATGCAGAGAAAAAGCAGAGTGAAAATATATTTTCTTATGACAAAACTTGTTTTATATGAAAGTTGACAGGCTGAGAAATTAATAGCGGCAGTTGAAACCAAGAGAAACAAATCAGGGCTAATGATAGACTTGTTGAAATTATGTCTGGTTACTTTGAGCACCTCTAAAATTAGCATATGGAGCCTTTTCAATTTAGGCCAGCTCTATTGAAACAACTTGTTTACTCCTGAGGATCCTACTTAAAAGTGCAGTGAAATTAAGACTACTTGCAAATTTCAGCTTTCTTCTTTTAATTTGCCCAAGTAAAGTGTATCATTTCTGCCTAGGCTTATGTTAAAATAACTTTTGTAGAATGTAATATCCTCACTAAGACATTCTTGAGAATTATCATAAAGAAAATATGTCTGTGAGGAAATTTAAATAAAAGATTGAATGAGGGCTCCTAGGACTTCATATACAGAGTTTATAATTAATATGAAGATTAAAAAAAAAAAAAGTGAATTCCATACTCATCTGTAGAGATTCTTACTAGCAGCAAATGACAGTTTCAACAATGGTTGTAATAGATACACACATTACATGTGTAGAGATTAAAAATGATTTTATTTTCTCATAAGCAATTTTTGTTTAAGTCAAAATTCTTCTGTAATTAGCTCATTGAAGGTCCTTATTTAAAGCATCTCATAGCTCCACTACACAGGAAGGGATTTTTTACAATGAGAGTGGTAAAATACTGGTTACAAGTTGTCCTGAGAAGCTGTATATGTCCAACCCCTCGAAACATTTAAGGTGAGGTTACATGGGGCTCTCAGCAATCTGATCCAGTTAAAGATGTCCCTGCTCATTGCAGAGAGCTTGTACCAGATTATCTTTAAAGATCCCTTCCAACCTGAAACCTTCTGTGATTCTATACAAATATCAGAAATGCTTGCTAGAGGGCACAAAAGATCTCTGAAGGGAACATTGTCTTCCTAATAGATCCTTGGACTGCAAAGGATATACTGGAGAATAAAAAAGAAACTACTGTATTTCTATCACTAATAAAAACCTAACTGGATGCACAAAAACTAGAAAAAATTGTCTGTGTATTTAACAAAATTATGTTATTGTTGTCTGGATGAGTATTAGCTAAATGTAGAAGTAAAAGGTCATTGCCTTGTCAACCAGTGAATATCTGTGAGCTATGCCATATGCACAATACTTGCATTCTTACAGTATTGCATGTCCAGTCATTAGACAAATGCCTGAACTGCTTATACAAATGTATGGTCTCAGCATATGCATCATTGGGCTCTAGAAGCAGAGAAGGGCCATATTAACTGTATTGTATGATGGCTTATCAACCTTCCCTACTGCTACTTGAGTAATCCAATGAAACCAATTCCCTTCTTCATGTACTGCTATAACTAACAGGAGTGCAATAAAGACCATAGCTATAAAAACTGGCTAAACAAGCTGCTACAATTGCTTGTGACATTAAAATGAATATCAAGTAAAACTTTGGAATTTCTCTTTGAAATCCACAAATTAAAAAGACTTTTGAAAGTTTGACCCTGTTACTTGATTTTATAAGAACCAAGACTAGTTTCTGGAATTAATGGTTATGTTAATAACAATGATCCCTGCAGATTTGTAGTATCCATGAACTTGATGGATGTATACTTGCAAGCACTGAGTACTTCTCTACCATCCTACATTTACATTTAATTTTGTTGTTTTATCCTTGTAGATATTATAAATATGCACATATAGAGATATTTAAACTGTACTAGAAGGATTTGAAATTCAGACAAATGTCTGGGGACTGGTTCCCTCACATGGAGTTAACTGCAGCCACCCATTCGCTTATAAAAATGACCTTAAATTCCATTCTGGTCCAATCTTAAAAAATGATCTCACATCCTTCCCCAGATGACTAGTTAGAGCAGAATATGTATATACATGTATATATTGAAAAAAATAGTGAAGTAATGCAGGCAGGATTACAGCATGTCTGTGGTTAACAGGGGCCAGAGCTCTAGGTTTTCTCTGCAGTTTGTGGCCAGAAACTGCAGGCCAAAAGGTCATGAAAAATATTTGGAGTTGAACATGCAAGGGAAAGGTGTAAGAGAAGGGATGGACAGTCTGAAAAGATTTCAGAAGAGTTATTGTGGCAAGTCAACTTTGGCCGAATGCCAGGCACCCACCAAATTTCTCTATCACGTTCTCGCCCCACATCTCACACAGCACAATAAGAGGGAAGAGAATGAGATGGAAGCAGCACATGGGTTTTAGTAAAGGTAGTTTAATAAACAAATAAAGGAAAGCAAGGCCGCGTTCATGAAGCAAAGTAAAGCAAAATTGAGCTTTAGTCTCTGCTTCCCATAATAGGCGATGTCTGGCCCTCTCCTGGGAAGCAGGACTCTGAAACGTGCAATGGTTGTTGGGGGGGCAGATGTCTTCTTCCTGTCAATACTTCCCCCCCGTTGCCTTTTATCCCTGAGCTGACGTCATATGGTATGGAATAGCCCTTTGGTCAGTTTAGGTCAGCTGTCTCAGTTGTGTCCCCTCCCAGGATCTTGTCCACCCCATCGCCTTGATGCTGTGCCAACCTTGCAGCAGTCACAACATCACAGGTTTTATCTTCAACCCAAGGCACAGCGTTTCTGAAAACTGCTATGGGGACATTAACTCCATCTCAGCCAAACCCAATACAGTTATCTAGAAAATGCACACTGCTGTTACACTGATCTGTCAGTGTAGAGAAGAAAAAAATTGGTAACATTGAAATTTGAGTGATTTGAGGCAAGTAGCAGTAGTAGAATTAGCATTATCTAGCTCTTTCAGTTCCATAGTGACTTCACTGTCAATCACAGTCAAAAACTCTTGCCTTTGTCTTTTATTATTATTATTATTTGAATCATAAAATTATATGGCTAGTAAAATTGATTATGGTTTAGAGGTTAGGCCACTGCAGATATGGAATATAATTGCCATGAAGTGCTACTGTGGGAGACCAATAATATTACAAAGTTTTGATATCAGTTTCCTTTGCAAGTTTATATTTCATTTCTTCCTTAGCAGTATATATTACTCCAAATGTCACCAAGAGTGAACGAGGCTAAACTGGTTTGGATCAACTGAAATCAAAATGTTGAAGAGAAGTATTATTTGTTGTGTTTGTATTCAAGTGTACTCTCAATAAACCTTCCTAGTGAGACATCCTACATTTGAGTAGAACACAGTTCTGCTGTCAAAGTTGCTGTGGGGTTCCTAAGAAAAAGGACTTGGAGGTCAGGATGTATCTCTCAGATACAAAATGATAGGCATGATATGTAGGTTATGTCTTAAGTCTCAGAAAGAGCTACTGGCACAATACATTTGCAATTTAAGTCTTAGATATTTTCCTTTATTCTAAATGATATTTTCAAAACTACAGTACTTAAATGGCTTTTTCTGCACAGTGATGGAGTGACAATATGGTAATAACGCAAATTTATCTATTTTTATTACTTATTTAAATGTTTTCACACTTTCCCTTGAACAAAAATTTGCACAACCTAGTCTATTTATGGGATTTTTTTTGGTTTTGCTTTCTTTGGATTTTTGTAGTTTTTCAGAAATTTTCCTCTCTTTATTCTAAATTGATATACACAAGGAAGGATTACTGAACCCTTACCAATTACTTTAATTACAGTGCTTTGCAATAGTCAAGGAACAGACAATTTGAAACTAATTTAATAACTTCCTTAGCAAGTTTTTACCTGTTTAACATTTCTTCATTTAATTTTATGCTTCAGATATTATTTTTCAATTTAAACATACCATTCTAATTCCAAATTTAAAGCCAGTACAGTGCATTTGGTTTCATACATAATTTTGTATTACCTTTGATAAACAGTAAAATGATATGTATCCACAGTTCAAGAACTAAAAAATTAATAAAAGGAAAGGGAAATTAATATTATTTTTTCTTGGAATATGTCAACAGGGCATAGGTTTCCTGATATTTTAAAAATTATGTAGGTATTATTATAGAGCTGTTTAATTTATTAAATACAGCTATCGTTTTCATAATTTTACTCTTACAATTCATTCATAAATCCAAAATGATGATTCTTATTATTAGGAAAACCCCTGTCCACTAATTTCTCTGTTGCTACTTCGAATTAATGGGTTTGATAAACCATCTACAGCTATATTAGTGTCATGATATACATTTGATATAGTTAGTGTGTACCTCCAAATAGGCAACAACACTTGTCAAACATTTGAAAGACAGTGGCTTACTTCAAAATCAAGCTTTTTATGCAATCTTGGCCAATGTAGTTTTGAATTTGTGATTGTGTTTTTTATGTTAGTGATCTTCAGAGAATGGACACAGAACTGTACTGACAATCACTCCTGCTTCTAGAGGTGAGTATACATCACCAAAACAGGTCCTAATGACACAAATAGAAGTAGAAAAAAATGAGGTGGAAATATACAAAGAAATAAAGTCCTTGTTACTCCTCTGCACATGTCAGCATCATGACATGAGACTAACCCACAAAAAAGTAGCAAACAAAGGTAAGGAATCATTGTGTGCAATGTAGATTTGCCATTTTCACAGAGGTCAGCTGGTTGGCTTTTTTTGTTTGCTTGGTTTTGGCTTTTTGGTTTATCTATTTCTTTGTTTGTTTTTTGGTTTCGGTGATACGCAGATTTGTTCTTACTGAAATATATACTATTTTTTCTTTACTTACAAACAATTTTGTCCAGCATATGCCTAGTCCTTCTGAGTTTGGTATTATCAGAAGATAATGTCTGTTCTGTCATCATCATTGCTAGGGAAAGGACTCAGTATTAGTAGACACAGGATAGCCCTCTATATCTCTCTACCACTAATTACTTTGATAGTGAAATATTGATAACAGTTCTGAGCTAGCTTTTCCAGCCATCAACATATTTATCCCAGTAAGATTGAAGCTATACTGTTACTACATTTTTCAAGGCTGTTTATGAGAATGACATGAGACACAATGTAAGAACGTCACTGAAGCCCAAACATGAGATGCCTGTTGTGTTTTCTGACTGAGAGGTCTATTCTGCTTTTGCAGAGAGAGATTAAATTGTCCTGATTGAATTTGCTTCTGACAGCTCCTTATTAGATGATTCCTTTTCCAAAGTGTTTTCAAGTTGGCAGATATCCCATGAATTCCATTTCCATGAATGGAATTTGAGGAGTTGTGGCTGCTTAATTTTCTTCATCTACTTAATCAATACCAAGTATTTTCAGTTTTCCAGTCTTTCAATAGTTCATCACTCTAATCCTTTACAAATTTTTAGGAACTCGTTGTTATTACCACTGCTTCACCTACACATCTTAAATAGCCACAGATGTAGTTTATGTCCAGCTGGTGCCCAAGGTATCTTTTCCTCTGGTTTATCAGTTAGACAAAAGGGTGCAGCTAGAAGTAGACAAATACTGCATATCAACTTCTGGCTACATGGCTGGTGTCCTGGGGACAGTTTTGGCTTTTGTGACAATGGGATATTATTTGATTACCATAATCTGCTAGGGAGGTATGAAATCTACCTGTCCAGGAAAGGCAAAGCAACTTTTGGCAGCAGGCTAGCCAGCTTGGTAAGGTGGGATTTAAACTAAGAGGCAGGGTCTGAAATAGCAATGCTCATGCCATAGCATGTGAAATAAACCAATCCAACTAGAGCAGCAATAAATGTTCTTAAGCTGCCTTCCAAGATGTGAACCAGGAGTCCAACCACTTCAGGGATTTGTATAGTTATGATGGATCTTCTTGCACCCCTCAAGGGAAACCTGAATATTAGATTACCTCTCTGAAATGCTGTATACCAACACACGCAACATGGGGAATAAACAGGAAGTAGACATGTGAGTGTAGTTGTAGGACACTTATCTCACTGCAGTTACAGAGGCATGGGGGAATGGCTCATGTGATTGGAATGCTGTCAAAGCGGATCAACTCAGAGATCATTTAGTCCAGCTGAACACCCAAAATACATGGGTCCTGGTGGAATGCACCCATGAGTGCTGAAGGAGCTGGAAGATGTTATTGCTAAGCCACTCTTCATCATCTTTGTAAGGTCATGGAGAGGAGAGGTGCCTGAAGACTGAAGGAAACCCAGTGTCACTCCATTCTTCAAAAACAGCAAGAAGGAGGACCCAGGAAATTACAGACCAATCCGTGTCAGCTCCATCCCTGGAAAGGTGACAAAGCAGCTCATTGTGGATGTCATTTCTAAGGATATGGCAGGAAAAAGGGTTATCAGGAATACTTAACATTCACCAATGGGAAAACATGCTTGACCCATCTGATAGCCTTCTAAGACGGTGTGACTCACTGGGTAGATGAGGGGAGAGTAGTGGATGTTGTCTACTTGGACTTCAACAAGGCTTTTGACACTGTCTCCCATAAAAACTTCATAGGCTAGCTTAGGAAGTATGTGTGGATTGAGAGGTGGATAGAGAACAGGCTGAATGACAGAGCTCAGAGGGGTTTGATCAGTGGTACAGAGTCCAATCGGAGGCCTATGGCAAACTTACCCCAGGGGTCAGTACTGGGTCATTTTGTTCAACTTTTTCATCAATGACAGGGACAAAGGGATGGAGTGTACTCTCAGCAGGTTTTCAGATGATACAAAGTTGAGAGGAGTGGCTGACACACCAGAAGACTGTGCTGCCATTCAGTGAGTCCTGGACAGGCTGGAAAGTTAGGAGGTGACCTGATGGAAAGCAGTCTGCAGAGAAGGACCTAGGAGTCCTGATGGACAAGTTAACCATGAGCCAGCAATATACACTTGTGGACAAGAAGTCCAATGGTATCTTGAGGTGCATTAAGAAGAGTGTGGCCAGCAGGTCAAGGGATGCTCTCCTCCCTCTCTACTCTGCTCTAGTGAGACCACATCTGGAGCACATATTGTGTCCAATTCTGGGCTCCCCAGTTCAAGAGAGACAAGGAACTACTGGAGAGAGTCTAGCAGAGGGCTATAAACATTTTTAGTGGATGGAGCGTCTCTCTTATGAGGAAAGGCTGAGAGACCTGAGGCTATTTAGCATGGAAAAGACTTAGAGGGGGATCTTATCAATGCTTATCAATATCTAAATGGTGAGTGTCAGGAGGATGGGGCTAGACTGTTTTCCATGGTGCCCAGCAACAAGACAAGGGGCAATGAACACAAATTGCAACATGGAAGTTCTGTCTGAACATGAGGACAGACTTCGCTGTAAGGGTGTCAGAGCACCAGACCAGTCTTCTGGGAGAGGTTATGGAGTCTCCTTTTCTGGAGAGGCACAAAACCCACTTGGATGCATTTCTAGACAACCTACTCTAGGTAAACCTGCTTTGGCAGGCGGCTTGGACTAGATGATGTCTAGAGGTACCTTCTAATCCCCACCATTCTGTGATTTTCTGATTATCAATCTCAGGCAATTTAAATCCTCAGGTATTTCATATGCTTATTCTCTTTATTTTGGGCTACTCTTTCCTATTTTGGCTCAATAAATCTATAGTCACCTGAATGCCACATAGTGGCATGAGATTTAACAAAGCCAAGTGCAGAGTCTTACACTTTGGTCACAATAACCCCATGCAGCATTACAGGCTAGGAGATGAGTGACTGGAGAACAGCCCGGCAGAGAGGGATCTGGGAGTACTGGTTGACAACTGGCTTAACATGAGCCAGCAGTATGCCCAGGCGGCATGGAAGGCCAATGGCATCTTGGCCTGTATCAAGAATAGCGTGGCCAGCAGGACTAGGAATGTAATTCTCCCCCTGTACTCTGCACTGGTGAGGCCTCACCTCGAGTACTGTGTTCAGTTTTGGGCCCCTTTCTTCAAGAAAGATATTGAAGTGCTAGAGAGGGTCCAGAGGAAAGCAACAAGACTGGTGAAGGGGCTGGAGGGAAAGTTGTATGAGGAGAGGCTTAGGGAGCTGGGGCTGTTCAGCTTGGAGAAGAGGAAACTCAGGGTGGACCTTATCGCTCTTTACAACTACCTGAAAGGAAGCTGTATTCAGGTAGGGATCGGGCTCTTCTCCCTGGCAACTAGTGACAGAACAAGAAGGCATGGCCTGAAATTGCAACAAGGGAGGTTTAGGCTAGACATTAGGAAGCACTTCCTCACACAGAGGGTGATTGGGCTCTGGAATAGGCTGCTCAGGGAGGTGGTGGAGTCGCCGTACCTGGAGGTGTTTAAGAGGAGATTGGACGTGGCACTTAGTGGAATGGTTTAGCTGATGCTGTATTGTTGGGTCATAGGCTGGACTTGATGATCCTGGGGATCTTTTCCAGCCTTGGTGATTGTGTGATTCTGTGAACAAAACAACCTCACCAAAATTCCCAGAACTCTAATTTGTTAGTATACTCAGAAATCCGGTTTTGAAGGTAGACTGATAACAACAGAAAGAAAGGCAAAAGCAATGATACAGACAACAAAGAGAGTGAAATGGAAGGCTCTTGTGAATAAAAAAGTACATATTTGGAATGAGGTCTCAGTGACTTTCTGAAAGTTACTTAAAATACATTTTTCTCCTCAATATTGGTAATTTCACTGTTGGCAGGGAAAAACACCCAGCTCCAATTTAAATGGTATCATCTTAAGGTAAATAATTTTGAATCATGAATCAATATGATAATATAATAAAGATCAATATGACAATATAATAAAGCATCACATATATACATTTAGAAAAATATGATGTGTTTTTTAGAGACAGATGTTTTGATGATTTGGAATAACTTCTGTGTTGGTAAACTATCTGTTGTTCTTTCTACCTGTTGAAATGAGGGTGCTCTATTTCCGTGGATGGTCAGTAGGAAGCAAAGGAAGAAGAGCACCAAGGTAAAAAAATCTAGGGCCAGAGTTGTTTACCATCTCTATCATCCCCTTTTTTGGTTCAATATTTATCAGGATAATTAATCTACCTGTCTGCTTTCTTCTTTACCTCTTACATTCTTTCTCCTCCATGCCATGGATTCCCCTCAAGCACCTAGCCATAATGTGTGAGAACAAAAACTGTTTTATCAGGGAAAGGGAAGGGGGTGGGGTGGGGAGGAGTTCAATCTGTCCAACATATGCTGGAGTTTCTCAGGCTGCCAGTACTGAAATATCTTAGGGATTTCTAAATATTATACATGACAATTTCTTAACTTAGAGAGTGTTTCATCCTACACAGAGGAATTCTGTCTTATACCTCATCTTGACAGATAAAGAAGACCAGATCACAGAACCAAACATTAGTGGTTTCTTAGGAGCAAATGATTACAACTTGATTTTACTACTCTGCAAACAGAATAAAAGAAACACCAATGAGATATACTTGGTGTTTAAAAGGGTCAGTTTAACAAAGTTGTAAAACAATTATGAGACAAATCAGCTGGGAGACAGAACTCAATTGGAAATGTCTAAATGGTTATTGCAAGCAGTTTAATAATTTCTAACTAGATATCTAAAATGCTATCGGCAAAAATTTAGCCTGGCCAAAACTCAATGCAAAGAGCAAGCTAGCTTAGAGGATAAGTGAAATCCAGCTATGAAAATGTGACAAACAATGAATAAGTTATGACATGAAAGAAATAAATGAGAGCAATGAATATTAATCAGATCCACTTTATTAATAGAAAATCAATTTAAAAAGCACAAATACATTTATAAAATTAGCCTTTTCTTTTCCTAAGATGTTTATAAATTTGATAAGTTTGCAGACAACACCAAGTTGGGCAGAAGTGTTAATGTGCTTGAGGGTAGGGAGTCTCTACAGAGGGATCTGGACAGGCTGGATCAATGGAATGAGGCCAATAGGATAAAGTTCAACACGGCCAAGTGCTGAGTCCTGCACTTGAGTCACAACAACCCCATGCAACTCTACAGGCTTGGGGCAGAGTGGATGGAAAGGTGCCCTGCCAAAATGGTCTTGGGAGTGTTGGTCAACAGCTCGCTGAACATTAGCCAGCACATCCAGGTGGCCAAGAATGGAGGCAAAACTGAACACAGTATTTGAAGTGTGGCCTCACCAGTGCTGGGTACAGGGGTCAATTACTTCCCTAGTCCTGCTGGCCGTACTGTTTCTGATACAGTGTGGGTTAATAGTTAGATTGACAATATGTAAATAAAACTCATAGAATCAGTATATTTCTTTTTATATTTTATGTATATAAAATGTTTGTAAAAATTTAAAAGAGAACATTATATACATAAAGGATTGGAAAGAATTATCAAAGAATCTTTTCCTTTTCACATATCTAATTAAGGTGAATTAGGCATTGTACAGTGTACTGGAGAAGCACAGTCAATTTACAAAGCCAAATACAGCATCAGTCTAGATGTGAAGAGGTGTACAGCAGCACTTAACAACATCATTGGAATCACATGTCCAATGGGGCAGCATCAGTGTAGACTTAGTCATTCCCTACAAATCCACTCCTGATTTGAAGAATCTTAACCTCAGTTTCCACTGTCTTGGACCTTTTATGCTCTTTTTGAATCAGAAAATTCTGCTATAAAATCATGTCAGGTCATGGCAGTAGGTTTTTGCTGTTACTTTTTAATTCCCTATAGAGGGATTCAACTTAGTGTGCTGGGAAATAGAAAGGCATCCTTCCAATGAACAGCCAGTTTCACTGCTGGAAAAGACTGTGTATTGAGCAGAGAATGTCTGCATTGCACCCTTTCTACTTTGTCATCTTTCTTCCTTCTGTGTCCCTGGGTGATGCCACCTCTCTCCATTGCCTCAAGGTAAATTAGATAGGGAGGACTGTAGCTGTGACTGAATCTTCCACAACATGCAAAAGAAAAAGGCAGGAAGATTTCTGCTACTTTAATGAGGTACAGTACCCAGCTCCAAAGAGACAAGATGGCTCTGGTGTCCCACCATTTGGGCATTTCCTTTTTCACTCAAAGCAAGTTGCAGATAATTTGTCCTCTGAACAGTAAGATATCTGTTTGTCCTGCCTGAGGCCTAACAAGAGGAAGTACTAAGCTGACTGGAACCTGGCTTATTTGTATTGAATTAGTACAGTCATTAGGACTTTAACTATTTTTATTTGGTGACAGTTTGCTACTGATACCACCTCTGGGACAAGCACCTCTCTCTTTTATGTTGCTTTTCTTATCACTGACAGGGGAAAATGACTGATTGGTCTTGGCCCTTGCTTGAAACTCCTTTTCGTGACTTTCTTGAGTGCATATCCTGTAGCAAATAGATATTGCTAGTATGCACTAGTCTTCATTTACCAGCCTGAACAAGTGCTGACAGATGAGGGAGCTGACAGTCTGCCCTACTGTTGAAGCTGGAAGATATAGTTACATGTGAATTTGCTGGCTTTTTAGACCTGAATAACTGCAATTGTGTATAAGGGTCACCTCTGGGCTCAGTTATCATTCTGAAGAGAAAATGGAGGTTGTTTTTTTAAAAAAAATCATACTTTTTTGGCCTTCTGCTAAGTGATGCCTGATGGTTTGGAAAGTCAGGTTTTCATAAAGTGGCACAGAAAAAAAAAATTACACTAATGCCATTAAGATATTATGTTGGCAAGCAGAGATGTTATGTATAATTACCACCCAAATTAAAGCACTGGTAGTTTTTCCAGTAACAGTGGCTCTCAAACCATTCTCTCCCTCTTTATTTTCTGTCTGCCTGCCTATCTGTCCCAAAGATTTTTGCACTATTTTATCTAAGGACATGTGTCACTATCAGTTTGTCCATTAGGAGTCTGCTCCTCTGTTGACTTCAATGGTACTAAATATGCAGGGCTCTGCTCTGGCAAAAATAAAGCAGTCATGATTAGGTTTATAATCCCACACCACTGGTACCTCTTAAGAAATTTGTCATAGTGGTTTGCCATAACAGTATAAATAATCATAGAGGACAAATACAAAGCTGTGTGCTCTGCACCCCATTGTAGTATTTTCAGATACATGATGTTTCAACAATCTTGGCTTTGGGTTAAACCCCAAAACTCTCTTTTCCCTGTATCAGTTTAAAAGCAAAATTTCAAAGCCTTAGTAAGCAACTTGCAATTTTAACATGCTAACCAAAATGTCTTGCTGGTGACTGTAAACTTCTTATTATGATGAACTTGAAGAGTAGAAAAGAATATTCAGTATTTACCCTGACTTCCCTCAGCCTCACAGCAAGAAGAAATAGACTCTAGCGGTCATTGAATGGTGATCACCTTCATCTCTTCATTTTCCTTCGTCTCCTAAAGTCTTTCTTTTACACACACCTCTTCTCTCTTTTTGTACAAATATTGCAGATTAGTAGTTCAGTATATATCACTCCTTCTAGTAGATGGATTCCCATCTCAGTTAAAACACAGGAGTTCTGATACAGTATTTTCTGAAAGCTTTTTCAAATCCTTTAGCAATGTTGTTTCCTAGTTCATCTAAAGCAACTTCTACTCTGTATAGGAAACAGTCATATGCATCTAATTACCTAAGCAAACTGATATCTATTGCATCAATATACACACAAAAGTGATTTATTTTAGCATTTAAAAGATTTATACCTAAGTACTTCTACTGTGCAGAGTTTATCGATTCAAATCTTCTTTAGCTGCTGCTTTGATATAGTCACAGAGAATGGCCTTATTTGCATTTTGTTAAGGACACTTAGCAAAAGGAAAGCAAGCTGCTGTCCTGATCTCATTCTTATTTATTATTGACATATGTAGTCAGCCAGAAAGATTTTTCTCAAGGAAATGATTTTTGTTTTGTTTTCAATGATGAATATAATCTTTTCAATCCTATAAAATTCTAATATGACTGAAGAACTGATTAAAAGATCACAGGAAGGAAAGTTGAAAGGTAGGGGATTTATAGACATAATCTTTAAAACTGTTTTGCTTTTCTTTCTTGTTAATACCCATCTAGCACAACACCTAATTAATATTCTAGATAAAATGCAATGTTATTAAGGCTTCGCTACACTCATAGACACCTTTCAATTAAGGTGCTTGAGTTCACATAAAGCATTCTTTCCAATCCTCGGAGAAAGGTTTCAGTGAAAACAGTCAAGTCTTTACAAATTTATATAAAATGAAAGAAGAGGGACTTCTGGGAGTTTGTTTGGGTTCTTTAAAAAAAATAAATTGTAAATATATGTATGCAACTTCCAGGCCTTTTGCAAAAAGAAGCGAGAACTCTGGAAATGTCCAATTGTTAAAAGTGTCTGGCTGATCTCCAAAGTTTGCTACCTCTTTTAGAAACAGTGCTTTTCAGAGGCTCGTATTTTCTCTGGCGTTTCCTGGCTCTACATAGTGTTGCACTGAATTTGAGCCACTTCACATTTTTATGGAGGAGCAAACTAGATCTGGCTTAATAGCTGAACAAATTAGTGCTTGTCAAGCCAGTGGAACAACATGTTATTCTGGAATCAATTCTTTGGTCCCCAAAGTTTATGTATCCTCTTTTTCTTGTTATCAATTTCTTGACATATCTTTCTTGTCCTACTGTGCCAGACTGATGACATTTTGTTATAAATTAATTGTAAAATGGACTTCAGTTATCATGTAAGTTAAATTAAAATGAAATCCTAGTGAAAATTTATGTTTCTTCCTGTGGAATGCTTAAATTATTAATCAAACAATGTCAAAACATAATAATTTCCAAATACTACTTTTTCTGTCTTTTCTAGCTTTTGTCCAAGTTAAACTTTCTTTCCTCTTCTTCTATTTTTTTTTTTTTACTTAGATAAACTATCTGTCCCTCTAAGTACTACTTATGGTTTCAAAAAAAATTGAAGTAATGTAGAGTTCACTTAAAGATCAAGTACCATAAGCTGGTGTTTTCAAGCATCCTGAAAGTTTATTAATGCTTTCCAACTCATTTCCTACTTCCCTGCCAAAAGCACTCTTTAGTGGACTGTAAAGTTTTTCAAATAATAGACATCTGATCCAAGTTTCTTATGATTTTTCTTTTCAAGAGATCACATACTTTCAGAAATCTGGTAAATTTTTATTGTAGTATAAAAATCTGGTATTCTGACTGGGTGCTAAGAGTTGTGAACTTATTAGCCTTTTAACATCTGTTAAAAAATTCATTTCCTCATTCCAAGAGATTTAGCTTTGCTTTAGCACACATATTTATATAATATTTAAGTCAGAAGAAGAAAAGATTACTGAACCTTCCGCTCACAAATAACAGTATCTGATATCAAAATGGTCATGACCTTTTAAATAAAAAGCTCCCTTTTGAAGTACAATGCAGGTCTGTAAAAAATGTCATTTGTATGTATTTTATGGGCTTGAGAGCAGCATTTGCATCTCTAAATAAAGGATCTCTTTGATCGTGTATGACTTCCAAAAAAGAGGCAGGCCATCTATTTGTGATCAAAGATCTCATGGACGAGACACAAGCTTACAGTCCCCCAAGTATTTATTTGACAGACTCTTAAACTAGTTTGTCAGCACATGTTCCCCCCTCCTCCCATAATCAAATTGTGATCATACAGAAGACTAGCATTAAGAACAACAAATGCAGAGGGAACCTTCTGAACACAGGTTAATCTTTGGTGTCTCATAAAGGCTTGGGCTCTTTGCTCTGTCAGACTAATGTAGCCACAGAATTTTTTGATCCGTTTGGATTTGGTGGCAATTCACAGGACATCTAGACTATAAACCAACAACAAACTCCATGGCAGTGTGACACTTAACATCTATAAACTGGCCTAGCAGAGAAGCTTATAGCAGGGTTAAACATTTCTACAATCAACAGCCTTTTCTGTGCTTTTGATTAAAATTTAATAAAAATGTTTCAGTGAGGTGAAGACTTGTGCAGAGCAGGTGAGAAAAGGTCAACATTTACTCAGCCCAAATCTAATCCAGTCACTTTTTCTTCTTCTCATATTCCCCATTCATAGAGAAGGGCCAGGGCATCCCATCTACTCCCGAAATAAAACAGGGGCAGCATGACATGGTTTCTTATTTAAGAAAGAGGATTAGGGAAAGAAAAAAAAGGTTCTATTTGTAGGACCTAAAACCCTATCTGCATCTCTCTACCAGTCACAGCTTACCTACTTAAGCCAGAGGTTTTTCTTTGACTGCAAGGATATAAAATTCCAGTGGGGTCACAGTGAGTCCTATTCAGAATGCCACCACTGTAAAATATAAGAAGGCAGAATTCAGTGATGATCAACTCAGAGCCAAAATAAACCAGCAAACCCAACATTGCAAAGTCCCAGTGTGACTGTGGAGTTCAGGCTATGCAAACTGTTTACACCAGACAAACTCTGCAGCTCTGTCTCACGATACTCTTTACTGATTAGGAAATGGTGCTGGTGAAATTATCACATTAACATTTTACAGGAATACAGAAGAACAACAAGAAAAGAAAAAGAAAGGATAGCTGAAGGCAGATTTCTTCACCATGCTCTCTGAAAGCATTTCATCCCCCCTAGATCTCCGATTGTATCATGATGGGCTAAACTCTTTGTGGCTGATTAAACAATGAAGTAGAAGCTAATTAATAAAGTATATTGTTTAAAATATCTGATTTAAGTGCTGATTTTATATTGGATGAATGAATACAGCGTAAACATCTTTGCTGCTGCAGACTGCTGCATATACCTTGTTGGTAAGGCACAATAAAGCTCCTTTCCTTCCCCGTGAGACATTTGAAAGGCCAGTATTTCAGAAATGAAACAGTGGCCTTCAAAAGTCTTACATCATAAACATATAAAGCAGTCCAGCATGGAAGGTCAATCATCAATCACTGTCCTTCCTTTGTACCACAAGCAACTTCATAGCATATGCTATATATTGCATCCACATCCATTCTGACATTGGACTGGTGGGTTATATCGGTCTAGAACTACATGGCTTTAGTCAACATGTACTCTGATGAATCACAGAATCATTTAGGTTGGAAAAGACCTTTAAGACCACCAAGTCCAACCATTAACCTAGCACTGCCAAGTCCACCTCTAAACCATGTCTTCTAAATACCTCCAGAGATGGTGGAGACTCAACCACTTCCCTGAGCAGCCTGTTTCAGTGCTTGTCAACCTTTTCAGTGAAAAAAAATTCCCTAAAATTCTATATAAACCTCCCCTTAAATAGAGTGATTTATGGTAAAGGATGTGTTTGTGGCCACAACTTTGTTATCACTCATTCAGTAGTTTTGTAATTAAGCTGACACCTTAGACTTTGATTTTTTTTTTATGGAGCAAAAAGATTTTTTTGTTGTTGTTATTCGTATTCTCTTTAGTTAAAAGAAACCTGAGCAAGACGTGTTGAAGAAAGTTTCTTTAAAAAATACATTTGCCTTTTTGTATAAAGAGATTTTGTCATGTCTATCCAGTCTTTTCAATACAATAGGTAAAAACATAAACCAGTTTAAACAAAATCTGTATAAAAATTGAATTTCGGTGTAGCTTATGTGAACACACAAAAATTAAATGGGAAACATAAATTAGTGTGTGAAAAAAAAAAGGGAAATCAAGGATTACTACCCTTACAACACAAACAAAATATGATTTATTTTGAAAGCTGAAAATATACATAAATAATCTATAAAATAAACTTTCAGAATATCAATAACCTTATAATTAGACCAACTGCTACAATAAAAATCTGGTGAGTCTTGAAATTCAGTGTAACATGCAAACCTTGAATTTGCTGAATATTTTCTTTAGTTCAACTTTTTCTTTGCATCTTAGTTAAATAAGTAATTGAAAAAATAGATTATTACTGCATGGAGTTAAATTTTATTTTTTTGTATTACAGAAAAGTGATTTGGATTCAAGATTAAAGATCTGTTTGGCACTAAGTTGAGTCTTTTTTTAAGGGCAATTTGTCTCATGCTAGAACTTGTGTGATAAAGAACAAGGCCAAAATGCTCTAAGAAGCTCTAGCCCAAACTTTTCCAGGAAAGTAAGGTTGTACTTTTGTCACACTATGCATATTGCTAAATATTTGGCACATTATCTTTCATTGTCCACAGACATTTTTATTAATAAACTTCCAGTCATATTTTCAAAATGGTCCATTGATCCCATCATCAACTTCTATAAATCTTTGTTTTCTATTAGTTATGGAAACTGTTAAAATTGGAAAAGTAAATCATTCATGCAAACTTCTACAACATTTACTCATATTGGATGAAATGAATGAAATACAAAATGATTAAAAAATCTAGTTGAGGCTATTAGTTAATTTTGACTTCAGTTGCAAGCACTTGATTTGGTAAAAAGGCAAAAATGAAACTTCTACTGTGTTCGTTTTCCTGCTGTTTAAAGTAAGAAAATAACCTGAAAGAAGTATTTGTGTAGTTTAAAAAAAATTTAAGGGATTTTTAGGTGAATTAGTATTTTGTTTGATACTGACAAGATTCCTAAGTAAAGAATATATTGTCATCTCCTGACAAAACGATGTTAAATAATAATAACAAAAAAATCCTTGTTCAACCCTCCATTTTATTTATGAGAGTTTTTTTATGACAAAAATAATATTGTTCCTTTGGAGATTCACTTTGCTGCCTTTCATAGACTAAAATTTTTTGCTTGAATCTGCAGTTGCCGGTAGAAGCAATGTTACCTTACAGAACTGAGCTTTGTAGTCCCTTCTAAATTTTTGATCTAATAATAACTGAACAGTAATAAAAAGACTTGCACACAAGAGGAAAAAGTTCTTTATCAAAGATCTACAGCCACTTAGACTGCAATTCAATTGTCATACAAAAATAAAATTAGGTGCACATGAATTCACTCTGTTTCAGAACTACATTTTCTATTACCTTATTGATGCAAAAATATTTCAAGTGATCACTTGAAATGCTAATTTAATTTTCCAAACTACCCATATAACTAAACAGTGATGAATTAAAAGTAACTCATTTATCACAGTCATTTTTTTCTCTACTAATCTCTCACTCAGGTAAAATAAGGCACTCTAGACTATGTTCTATCCTTTTATATTTTATTGTCTGTGTTCATAATACTTTGCTTTTCTTTCCAAATCTGTCAAATGGAGTACGGTATATGGCACCACAAATATTTTTCTATGTGATACTAGTAACCTTTTTATTTATTCATATAATTTTAACGTTTTCTGCTTATTGGACAAACACAGACAAATTCCAGTCCCTAAAGAATTCTGAGAATTGTAGTAAAAGTGGCATTTCTAGTACAAAATGCTATAAAATTACCTCTACATGATTTTACTTCTCTTTTATTTTTTAAATAAGAGTTTATCCTGTGTGAACCCTTACTGTAAAATTATATTTTTGACAAGCCTTGATACCTGAGACACAGATATTCTTGAGGGCACAAAGCAATGCTAAGAATGAGATTCTTCTTTCTCTTTTACTACTAGGTAGCAAGCTTTACTACTTTGCTAAAAAAAAAAAAATAAATCATTTTATCTCCACTAAGTGGTGATGTAATGACAATTTATTTGTATTATTGCAAAATTCTAGGCCACTAGTCCTAAACCAGGACTATGTCATGCTAGGAGCTGCACAAATACTGATGTTAAAAAAAACAAACCCAAAAAACAAGAGGAAAATTGTTTCTACCTCTTTCAGAAGGTTCTTGGAGTTAAATTGCTTTTCAAGCTGTGCTTTTATAAATTCTATGCAAAAAATTGTAAGCATTCCAGTGTAGTAAAATGGAATGTCCTACAATTATAGAATGAAGAGTGACTTTAGAAATAAAAACCATCATAAGCAAATGAATAGCATGCATTGCTTTAAGAAAGACTGGGTTCATCTCTGAAAGAACATTTGTATTTCTCATTTTCTTAGACCAAACAATGGCATAAAATCCCTACAGTAGATATACATAATGAAGTACAGAAAGAGAATGATCAATAATATATGGTGTCTTGCTGTATGTTCTCCTTTGGAAAGGATTTGCATTAAACAACATTTTTGATTTGTCATTCAAAATTAAAACTAAACCTGCCTTCTCAATGTAATATTTACAAAGAGAATGCTTCTTGACTTTTCTGCTAGTGTGAATAGTATTTTACATGTATCTTCCCGGAATGAGGCAGGTAGTCACCCAGCTAGATCTATCATTTACTGATGTTATTTTCTAAAGAAAATCTTCCATAATTTGTGTCATTCTTTACCAAGAAGTGATTGTTGGTATACTTTTATGTGTTGCATATGATTTGAAGAAATTAACAAAAAATAATAAATAAATATAACCTGAGCCTTAATTTCTGGCAGTTCTGAAAGGCCTACACCATCACTTAACCATTGTTGGAATTAAAAATTGAAAACAAAGCATTTGAAAAGTCAAGAAGAGATAAAATGTCTTTCATTTAATGTTTGTATTGTGCAAATGTGTAGATAATCTGATTTATAGAAATATGACTGGCATTAATATTGGCATTGCATATTTGCAATGTCTTTGTTGAAAGTTGAAAATAAAATCAAACTATTTGTATTTTGCTGAGCTGAATAATATGCAGTAGAAAAGACCAAAAATCTGTTGGAGCTTCAGACTTAATTATACAATTTGGAGCAAATTCAAGCCATCCATTACTGTCTTCAATGCATCTATGGTGAAGTTCCTCTTCAAGAAAGTCTAAATTCTCAAGAGAAATTCTTCTGCTTTGACTGTTCTCCACCATACAACTTGCCTACATGATGCAGAATTTGACGCAGTACGTATCTTCTGATTTGAAACTCGAAAGTAAATTTTAGCCTCAAGACGGAGAAAACTTCAGAGGAACATAGGTTAATGTTTTGTCTTTTCTATAACTATTCAAGGTCACAGTGCATCCCGTGCCATGGTGTTGCCTTCTCAATTCCATATTCCTGCTGACAATTGACTGAGTTCTTTCTTTCTTCATTTCATTTATTTTCAGCAACAAATGAAAGAATGCCAAATGGTATTTGAATCATATAAAAAAAGCTACAATACACAATGAAAAGTAAAAAACAACAAAACCCAAAATCTAAACCTGTTTCATTTCTACCCTTGAAACCCTTAAATATCACCTGAGCAGAGTAGTAGGCAAACAGCTGATCTGATATAGGCTTAATTGAGCTGCTAGGGTACTGTAGGATAAAGCAGAGCATTTTCAGGTTCTGAATTGCTTTTATTGTCTTTAATAGTTAAAAGTTGTAGGAATAGCTATGCTGATGATTTTTTTTTTCACTTAGAAGCCTGAAAACAGCAGTCTTTGGATGTGAATCAAAAAAGAGAAATGATGACAAAGGTTGCACACATTTTTTATTTTTATTCTAGTTGTCTGTGTAATAAATATAGCTTTATCTGTTTATCATTTTATAGGGGTAAGATATAAAACCAAAGTACAATTTAGTAATTGATCTAAAGTAATTTGCATTCCTGTTCATTCCATGTAATATGTTTTAAGGTGGTTATACAAGTTATACTATATATGTTTATACAAGTATTTATATATACATGTAAAGAAGAATAATTCAATGTAAGTGGCTTAGAAAGTAAACAAAACATAATCTTTCCTCAAGTGACATTTACATAAATGCGTGTTCTCCATACTTTAAATTACTTAGGAACACCTAAACGGAGTCTAACTTGAGATAGTATTGGATATATCCACCTGAACTCATATAGTCTAATTTTGCTAATCTCATTGAAACTTGGCATTACACAGAAAGGAACACCTGCAATAAATACTGTAAAGCACAGCTCAGAATAATAAAGACAGCAAAATCACACCCTAATAAACACTCTGAAGGTGATCTTCATCTGATCACATTTAGATACCTACTATGCATGGATCTGCATTTGAGCTATTTACATGGATTGGTTTTGAAACTGATCACAGAAAATAAAAACTTCTTCTACAGTTCCTCTACTGTGGCAGGTATCTAAAATAAGCCAAATAAGTCATGGCCTCAAAGTGCCTCCTCTCTCTTTACTGACTACAAAGAGAGTCTAGATAGCCAGCTGAGATGTGAAAGTCTGTACAGTAGTTTTCTAAAGTAAACAGATATGTCTCACTCATGATGATTTGACATCACTTAGCTGACAGAGGTGCCTTTATTCAACTTATTGGGACTGATCAATTCAGACTTTTCATGGTTGCATCAATTCTAGTGAGTTTTAAAACAGAATTCAGTTAAAATGTTGCAATGACAGTTTGTCAATATGGCAGACGCATTCCATGATATTTCAGCCTAACTTAACGGGGAACCAGATTAAGATAAATGAATAGAGTTTAGTTCATACTGAAGTACTTAAATAAGTTAGTTTCTTATAACCTAGTGTTCCTCATTTTATTTGGACACAGGAAAGGCTTCAAGCTATTTTAACATGAGTCTAAATTACTCTGATTCTGAGACTGAAAGAAATAACAAGAAAAGCAACAGATGAAAAGATAAGGCTTCTCTGCAAAACCAGGATTAAGGAGGAGAATAGGGAAAAAGCGGATGAGAAAATACTGATTTTTGGTTAGAAAAACAAAGCCACTTCCTTTTTTCAAGGCTTTAAAAAAAATTTTGTTTCTAACAAGGGAAAAAATTACTCAATACACCTTTATTTAGGCATCTGAAACTTCCACATGGGTGTCTGTGCCTGCATAAGGAGGTCTAATGATACGTTTGGAAGTCTAAATTGTAATGTTACAGAATGAGTCTGAAAGTTTGGCCTTGGCAGTTCTCATGAGAGAGATTCAACTAAACATTGAGGTTGAAACTATACTTACTAATTTCAGTGGAAGTTTAGTCAATGATTTTAAAGGGAACATAGCATCATGTTAAGACTCTGATTTCTGATACTACATTTCTGTCAGATTTACTCACTCTGAAATTTTGGATTATGTCAATGAAGCTACCAGATAATGTAAACAAATGTATCATCTTATAAATTGATGGAGTCACTTTGATTTACACCAGCTAGTAACTGGGCCAGGGATACTTACATGGGCATACCAACTTCAGCTGTTTAAATGAAGGTCAAAGATGTAACTTCCTTGTTACTCCTAACTTCCTTTTGCTTCTGCTAATCTTGCATGTTTATTGTTTCAACACTATGAGAAAGCAGATGCCTATTCAAATTGGATTTCTGATTCACATCTTCTGAGATTTGCTTGCTATCATGAGGCATTAATTAAAATGCACTCAGTTTATATCTGGATGCATTCAACCACACTCAAATAATTCATGGGAGACAAATTCTTCTTATAAATGAAGATGCTGGCTGCACAGTGACTGTGGCAAGCTTCAGACTATCACTCACAATGTTAATGACTCTGGGGTGCATGTTTGGGCAGAAGGCATAAAAGGAATTCATTGCACCACCCTATATGTTACTGAATGGCCCAATAACTTTGAAGTGTCTTAATTTGTCTTTTTTTTATGTTATACATGAGAGTGAGCGTTGCTGTCATCTAAAACAATATAAAATTCCAACTATCTTCTGTAATCCCAAGATTGCCACTGTACATGGATACTTCTAATGTATCAAACAGAAAACATGGTCTCTTTCCATATTTCAAATGCCTGTGCTGTAGACCTGAAAACGCTGTACATTTAAAAGATAAGCATAAACTGAAATAGCAATAATCCAGTGTATAACGTCTCTCTTTAAATGAGCAGAAAATAAGAAAGTTTACTGCAATTATAACAGAATTCTGAAAAAAAAAAAAACCAAACCAAACAATATAACTTGCATGTTTTGGAAAGCTCTCAAGAGTGTCTGGCATTTTTTTCCTCATATTTCTGTATGTTTATAGCTTTTTTTTAGTTTGGTTTTTCTGCTTGTTTCTTTTATTTTGTTTCCTCATTGTTCTTGTATTATTACTCTATACTTATTACTTTTTATACTTCTGCCCAAAGAATTATAGAAAGCACAGCATTTCAGATAAGAAAGTCTGCAAATTGACATTTGTTTTAGTATTCAAATTATTTAACATCAAATTTCTCAGAGAGGGGAAATAAAACTGAAATATATTTTTTTTTCATTTTTTTTAGACATACAGTTCTTTTCCAGGCCAGTGCTGCAGCCTTTTATTTCTAGCATACAATTAATGAGGAAGAAAATAAACAGATTGTTTAAATTGTTTGGATTCAGATCTTTTTTTAAGAATCACTTTTATCTGTGTCTGTCAAAATTTTCACTATGATTTAAACTTGCTGAACAATTAAAATTTAATTTTTTAAAAATTACCAGTATAGATGCTGCAGTTCAGCGTAGATATATGCAAGTTTCCACTTAACAGCGTAAATAGGGAAGATGAGAATGTGCTGTATTACATTTCAGAGTAAGGTCTAATATCTGCAAATAGTCATGTGCAAAAACAAATAGGCACACGGAGTTCCGTTAGATTGAACATAATTGCAGCATTGTTCAACTTTCAGATCTTTCACATTCAAACTCTATTTATATTATCTCTTGTGTTCATATACATGTATCTGCATTTTGTCCAAATGCAGATATTTTGCAGAATTTTGTCCAAAATTCTTTTTCTTGTCACATGCATACTTTCTAAACAATTCCGCTAAAAGACACACGCTACATATCACAGAATCATCTGGGTTGGAAGGGACCTCTGGAGGTCATCTAGTCCAACCCCCATGCAGTGAGCAGGGACATCCCCATCTAAATGAGGTTGCCCAGAGCCTTGTCAAGCCTCACCTTGAATGCTTCCAGGGATGGGGCCTCAACTACCTCCCTGGGCAACCTGGGCTGGTATTCCACCAACCTCGTGGTGAGGACCTTTTTCCTAATATCAAGTCTAAATCTACTCATCTCCAATTTAAAACCACTGCCCCTTGTCCTTTCACTCCAGGCCTTTGCAAACAGGCCCTCTCCAGCCTTCTTGGAAGCTCCTTTTAGGTACTGGAAAGTCACTAGTAGGTCCCCCCGAAGCCTTCTCCAGTCTGAACAATCCCAGCTCCCTCAGCCTGTCCTCATAGGAGAGGTGTTCCAGCCTCCTGATCATTCTCATGGCCTCCTCCTCCGCTACATCACATCCATATCCTTTCTGTGTTGAGGGTCCAGAACTGGACACATATGCACAGAAAGAAGGCATCCTGACAGCAGTAGGTTTGGAGACTAAACTCTCTTTGTTGATTTCATTTTCTATCACCCTATAGTCAATTTTTTCACTAGCAATAATTCAGTATTGATGATTAGTGTTGCTAATAATAATTTTAAATACACCCTGTTACTCCTTTATCACTATTTTTTGCTGGTTTAAGAAGAAAAAGAGATCCTCTCATTCAATACTGCATGCTCATACCATTTTATGTGCATAGTCTATGCATTTGTCCAGGTCAGGTTGGTAATTTACTCTACATCATAATGGGAAACACTAATTGAGGCAACCAGGGGGATTTTCTTGGCCAGTTAACGGAAACTGTAGCTACAGTTCTGTGAATCTTGAACAATAGTGCTTTGTTCACAGGAACAAATAATTGTGTGATTAGAATAGCAAATTATATTACTATTTATAATCCAAAATGACTCTTTGAACAAATTGCACAAGAAATTTGTCATCATTCTATAGCAGCAAGGTTGTTCACAGGTGCAAAGAAATCCCAGCAAAGGGGAAAAATCAAGGAAATTCCTTAGATACTTTGATACATAAAGTCATGATATATTTTACTGGGACTCAATCAGCTAATTAATGGTTTTGCGTCTAAACCTACTGTAAGACCAAATAATAAATGAGGGTTGCAAAGAAAGGAAAAATATAAGTCAGGAGAAGATGCTAAACTTAGATTAAGGTTTTATTAAAACAGTTAATAACATGATTTAACCAGAAAATAAAACTAAAGTGTTCCCTGATAAATAAAAGCTGAAATTATACACCCACAGATATAGATACGTATACATAAACACAGACATATGTGGGTATTGCAAGTTCACCATTGGGAAATCGGTAGCAATCTCATGCTGCAATTAAGACAAAACTCAAAGATCTAACCAATCTAAAACAACAATAGAAAATGCTAATTATGTTACTCATAGTCTAGAGACCTGTTCCAAATAGTTCTGGTTTGGTGGGTTTTTTAGTTCTCTGTGGTCAGACTGTCAGTATGCTTGCTGGGTTCTTTATCCCTGTCTGTAACTATAGGCTGTCAAACAAGAATAATTCTGTCCTTCAGATTTGTCCTTCTAGTTATTTTTTTTTTTGGTCACAATCAAAGATGCTTGTAATCAGCATTTCTAGATAGGTCACCATCTATTAACTACAGGAAAAGAAAAAAAACTTTTGGGAAGAACATTACCGAGCTACTGTTGTCTACTGATCATGCTTTTGAAAACCCTTCAAAGGTTTTTAAACAGTGACTAGACTATAGAGCTGCTACAGAATATGTTTTTCCTATGTTTAAGAAGAAAACAATATCAACCTGAATAAGACATCATTTTCTAAGATGAATGCCATGGAAAATGCTCTGATACAAACAAGAATTTCCATCTTTAGCCACCTGACCTTTCTACAGGAAGCATATGTTGGATATGTGAGAAGAAGTAGGTCTTCAACACTGTTTTTATAGGTCTCCATAGAATTATTCCATTAATAAGGAACATGTGTTTAGTTGGACTTTGGGACTTTTGAATCAGCTGCCTACTGGTGCTGAAGACATTATTGTTGATTTTTAGTTTTCATTTGAGGAGGAAATGAAAGTATATCAGCTGTATCTGGAAGAATAGTTATATCATGAAACACTGCCCACATTTTCTCTGAGAAAGTGAGAGACTGAGTAACCACGTATTGCAGGAATATCAATTTAAAAGCATACTATGAGAGAAAGCCTAAACATAGATGGGCTCTTCAGCCACCACTTGTGAGGTTATCTAACTGCCAACAGCATATATTAAATGTCATGTGCATGTAGTGTGACTGCGATATGTAGTGTTAATCCAGATTTCAAATAATGCTCTGAAAAAAGTGTGTTGATTGCTCTTGCTTTCACCATACCCACTACAACTTATCTATGCATTTCTTGCTCCTGTTTTAGTAATTCTTTCTAGAAATTATGTTCAATAGAGCACGTTTTCCCTTCAGATTCTCTCTGGATTATTTATCTGAAAAGTACAGGAAGAAGGGTCCCAGTTGCCTGGGAGAATTTTTGCAATAAAGGCTGTTCTTTTCAATTCTGGTCCTTCAAATATCTTCCCAGTAATAATTTAATGAGAAAGGAATACTTTTGCCACTTCTTTAGCACTTCTAATGAACAAGTCCTTTGATAGACCAGAAAATGTAAGCCTCACTTGGCTACTGTTAAAGACAATAAAATTTTTACAATGACGTTTTTATGAAAAAGATCAGGCTCTGAGGTCTGAGTTTTCAGATCATTTTCCTCTTTTCTACTTAAGGATATTTCATCTTTCTACTAATGTTGCCAATGTGACTAACTCTTAGCAGTTCTACTTGCCAAGCTTGACTAGCAGTAGCTATGACTGGCAGTTCCAGAAAATAAACTGTTGCATTTTCTAATATGGTTGACATTGATAAAATTGCATTTCTGTTGCAAATATCTACAAAGAATTCTTAGTGAAGACAAAAAGGAAATGTTTCATTTCACTGCATGGTCTTCCTTACAAAATTATGTCACAGAACGGAAACCATTTTGTGTAGTAAGACCAATCTATCCATTTAGGAAAAGCTACTTCCTGTACTGTTGCTAAACAGGAAAATGCCTTTGAGTTCTCACAGGGTCACTATCTTTTGGTATTTCACTGAAACAAATGAATTTCAATGTAAGTAAGTAGCCAGCTCATTTAACACAGAAAACTAAGGCTAAATTTTGAGTTCTGCTCCTGTCTTTTCTCTGTATGTGATTTCAGCATACATACTGTGATTGTAAACATTTTTAATGGACAATGCTATTATTTGCATTTATAGAAATCCTTGTCATGCTGAGATGAATTCCAGAGGTTGTTAGTATTTATGCCTTCTTTTCTTCTGAATACCATGATTTGGCTATTAAAAATCATTTATGTGTGTAACTGCAGCACATTTTTTTGTTTTATTTGCAGTAATTCATCTTTTACCTCTTTTGCCTTTTTCTTATTAAAACTGATTAGCTTCAACTTTTACTCATATAAATCTCAAATATCTAGAATCATAGAAGTGTTCAGGTTGGAAAGGCTCTTTAAGATTATCAAAGCCAACCATTAACCTAGCACTACCAAGTCCACCACTAAACCATGTCTATAAGCATCACATCTACACATCTTTCAGCCTCCTTTTTTCCAAATTAAACAACCCCAGTTCCCACAGTCAGTTGTCATAAGACTTGCTCTCTAGATCGTTCATCAGTGTTGTTGCCTTTCTTTGGACATGCTCCAGCATTTCAATGTCTTTTTTACAGTGAGGGACCCAAACTGAACACACTACTGAAGGGCACAGGAGGCCCTATATGCAGAC
>VWZO01002682.1:10093-23261 GCA_013396975.1 Bucco capensis | reverse complement strand
CAGCGCAGCTTGCTGCTCTGTCTCACAGACAAGTCCATGGGCCCGGATGGGNGCTGTTCAGGTAGTGCTGTTATCAGCAACCCCCCTGCACAACAGGTCTAAAACTCTACCCCCAGCTCTGCTCAATTGGGATGAATGCTCTCAGCGCAGCTTGCTGCTCTGTCTCACAGACAAGTCCATGGGCCCGGATGGGTGCACCCGAAAGTGCTGAGGGAAATGGCAGAGGTCATTGCTAGGCCGTTCTCCATAATCTTTGAGAGGTCCTGGAGAATGGGAGAGGTGCCTGAGGACTGGAGGAAGGCCAATGTTATCCCAATCTTCAACAAAGGCAAGAAAGATGACCTGGTAACTATAGGCTGGTCAGCCTCACTCCATCCCTGGAAAGGTGATGGAACAGCTTGTTCTTGCCACCTTCACTAATCATTTGGAGGCAAGGAGGGTTATTACAAGTAGTAAACACACATTCCGTAAGGGGAAGTCATGCTTGAGTAATCTGATAGCCTTTTATGATGACATAACTAGATTGATAGATGAGGGGAAGGCAGTGGATGTGGTTTTTCTTTACTTTAGCAAAGCTTTCAATACTGTCTCCCATGGTATCCTCATTGCCAAACTTAAGAAGTGCAGACTGTGCTGTGAGATGGATTGGGAACTGGCTGAAGGACAGAGCCCAGAGAGTTGTTGCTGGTGGAGCGGAATCTAACGGGATGCCTGTGACTAGTGGTGTCCCCCAGGGGTCAGTGCTGGGTCCAGTACTGTTCAATATATTCCTCAATGATCTGGATGAAGGGATAGAGTGTTCCCTCAGCAAGTTTGCAGATGATACCAAGCTTGGAGGAGTCACTGGCACACCAGAAGGCTGTGCTGCCACCCAGCATGACCTGGACAGGTTAGAGAGACGGGCAGGGAGAAACTTAATGCAATTTAACAAGGGTAAGTGTAAAGTACTGCATCTGGGAAAGAACAACCCCATGCATCAGTACAGGCTAGGAACTNACAGTAAGGGTGACGGAGCACTGGAACAGGCTGCCCAGGAGGGCTGTGGAGTCTCCTTCTCTGGAGACATTCAAGACCCGCCAGGACACATTCCTGTGTGATCTCATCTAGGTGATCCTGCTCTGGCAGAGGGTTTGGACTAGATGATCTTTCTAGGTCCCTTCCAACCTCTAACATTCTATGATTCCATGACTGTACGTCTCCCTTGAAAAGTGTATAGAGCTGTGCTTTGGAGGTTCATGTAAACGGACATGTTCGGTATCACACAGTTGTATATAAGACAAACTAGTCAGAGTCCAAAGCAGCCACAGGAGAACTGTAGGCTTGTATCATCCAATTCTGGTTTCAGTACCCCGACAATACCTAGTGAACTCAAATCCCACATTTAATGGAATACTCTGATCTACAAAGGCTGCTGCTCTCTGCAAGAGCATCTCAGTTCTGGGACTGGACTGTAGGGAGCTCATGAGAACTTCAAACATGTTTAGCTCCTTGTGTTTCTCTCTTAGTAACAGAAAAGAATAAAAAAGTTTCCCCAAGTCAGTGGATGGTTTAGGAGCTAGGTAGTATAGAAAGGCCTCTTGCAGTACCACACTTCAGCATCAACATAAATACTGTAAGTATGATTGAAGGGCTTTTTAAAAAAAAGCACAAAAAACTGTGCTTAGAAAGTCACAACTGTAGTAAATGTTAATTTGTTTGAAGTAATAGATAGGAGTTTTTTTTCTGTTTTGTAGTTGCTTTTCTTCCCTATTTGGATTTTTCTCTTTATTTAAAAGCTTGTTTAGCAGACTGCAAGCATATTTCAGAAGAACAACCTGTGTAGGCTATAACCAAGTTACAAGAATCATCTGATAAGGTGTTTATATAAAAACGTTCTCTTTACTATGGATTTTTTATTCAAATGAACCAACTGTTCTGCATCTGTTTCAGGAGGACATTCTTTAGTCCTTACTGTCTGTGGTTTTCGTCTCCCCACACGATGTTTTATTCAGTGCTTGTGAAGTAGCCTTGAGGCTTAACCCCTGCCTTGGTTATTGACCTTGGGTATTGCCTTGGGTAATGACCATTAGTGGCCTTCACGGATAAAGCTTCTGTGATTCAGAATAGGTTATGATTTGTTTATGGGCTTGAGAGTTTGTGGTCTCATGTGAGTGCTGCTCTCTGCTCCTTCTCTTCTCTTCCATCTCATGCACACATTGTCTAGATTGCAAATGAAACATAATTAATGCTTTGTTCTCCCAAATCTGTGATCTCTGGCATCACATCACTAGAGAAACCCTTAAAAAACAAGTTCTGGAATGTATCTGAGTTTAGCAACTAAAATGGGCATTGAATCTCTTGGGAATATCTGCTTTAACAGGCAAAATGTGATGAGTCTTAAAACAGGAATCTGTGCCATTATTTTGTCCATTTACTGCATAAGCCAGAAGATGAGTTTCCTGACAGGCTACAGAAGATTCTACGTGTGCTTCTCCGTGACCTTAAGCTCACATCACCTCCTGTGCACAGCCTATGCTTGGGTCTATCTGAATGCTGTACTGGTCTCTTCTTGAACTGCCAGGCCTTCCTCTGCTGCGTCCTTGGCACATTTAACACCTGCAAGCAGTAACCTGATCTTGTGTGCTGTATTTATGTTTTAATTGAACTCTACTTTGTCTAAGTTAGTAATACAAACCCCTCATTTGCTGGCCAGTGGAATGGTTGTCATTGTATTTATACAGCTTCAAATGCTATGCAGCACAGAGGCTGACTCCGCAGACTCTTTGCCACTCTGATAGCATTGGAGTGATGCATCAGGTTTTACTCGTGCAGATTTCCTGATTAGCTATGAATGGAAGAGAGAGTTTAATGGCTGACCTCATGGATTAATCTGATCAGTCCCCAGAATTTAAAGAACTCTCCAGGTTCTGAGTAACTCTGTGGTCACTAATGCTAGCTGCAAGGCTGTATAACCTTTATTCCTAAGGGAAAAAAAACACAACCTTTTATATTTTTATTGGAAAATAAAGTTTTAGAAGAAATCTTTCAGCATTGTAAGGTTTTTGTACTTAATGCATTTTGTGTGAATCTGGTGCATCTCAGATCACCATCATACTTTGTCCTGGGGTTTTCTACATTGCTTCGGGGAAGCAAAAATACCTCTTCTGTTTAGAGTCCGTTCTTTACTGAGCATGTAGACGTTTGATGTTAGGAGCTCTCTGTAGTGAGTTACAGGCCCTGACTTCTCTATCCTTTTCTTCACATATTTTATAATATGTTATTCTTACAATGACAACAGTTATCTCTAATTCTTGCTTGAGAACCTGAGAATTAGCTAAACTGTCTTCCACAAGGCTGATTTACTCTCATTTGCTTGGAAGAGATGAAGCTAGTCTCTGCAGATATTTTAACACAACAGTATTTACTAAGACTGACAAACCTAAGGTTCCTGGGTTTGACCAAGTAGGTTACTGAACCTCTTTTTGAGAAGAAGTCTTGGTCCGGTGCATTTCTTTCATTTTTCTAGATGTCCTTAGTCCTGCAGTAACTGTTGCCCTTATGAAAACCCCAGTGACCTGTTCTTTTATTACTGCTGTGACAGTGCTTACTCTGCTCATGACGCTTACTAATTTGAAAACCACAGGTTGCAGTTTCCTTTAACTGCTAAGTGCTACTAGTTTAACCTCTTCGTACAGACCTCCTTGGAGTTTAAGACTCTTGGTATGGGGATCTATTATTATTTGTGCCTAGTGGGAAGGAAAAAGCCATCTGCCAATGAAACACTCATCCAGAAGGCATGTAACTTATAATAAAAACCCGCCCTCCTATCCACCTTCCCTGCAGAGTGGGTGATTGTGCGTTTTTTACCCTCTGTTCAGAAAAAGGGACCTGGTTATTGGCAGCAGTAGGGGGCTGCTATATTTGTTGAGGCCAAGTGAGCATGGCCACTTGGTAAAATGGCTTACTGGATTTAGATTGCTAAACTAGAGGAGTTCTTGCCAGGCGTTCAGTGGGAGCACAAATACTTAGTTTGAGAATAAGAATTGTAGGTAAATTTATGTGTGCAAAGTGCAAGCTTTATGTGACTTTTTCTGTTTAAGCATGTGTTTTACATTGCTGGCTTATCAGCTCTCTAACACACTTGATGTTTTTGGTTTGTTTTTCAGGAGCTATTGGTTACATGGGAACAAGTGCCTTTGTTCGTAAAATCTACACTAATGTGAAAATTGACTAAGAAAAGAAAATTGAACTATGGATCAGTTCCTGTTTTCAGGGGAATGAACTTGCACAATAAAAAGCGCAAGAAGAGATTTGGGGTTTAACACTGGGCACTATATGGGTCTCCATTTCGTGGATGGCTTAAAGTAACATCTATTTCATTGATCCTAGGTTCTTACTGACTGCTTTCTCCAACTATTCACAGCAAATGCTTGGATTATATGCAGTAGGCATTACTACAGTACGTGGCAGATCTCTCCCCCCCCCAAAAAACAAACAAACAAACAAAACCTAGCTCATTAAAGATGAATAGACTAGCTCTCTTCAGTGAAGAGGACAAACAGTTTATTTAAAGCATTTGTTCCATTCAATAAAAAGAGGGAAACTTGGCTGCTAAAACTACTTGATTAGTAGTCTTCCTGGTACTTAACATTTCTAAATTATCTAAAAAAGCTGTTCCAGAAAGATTACTCTTCTCATTTTTACTGCCATTGCTAGGTGGGAGGTATGTTTTGTATTTTAACTCCAGGTGCTTTTTGGTTTATTTGTGATATCAACTATACCCTACACTCATTTGTTTAAAAAATAATTTAAAAATTATAAACTTCCCATATGCATGTAATATATCAGCTGTTCTAGTTGGACCAAATTCCCTTTATTTATCTTTAAAGTAATATCCAGATACATCTTAAATCCATCCAAAGAAAATGTGGTCTGAAGACAAGGTGTGTTCTCTGCAGTGCAATTTACTGTACAGTTAGGAAGCAAAATATAGAGGGAAAAGAATTGTTTGGTTTTTAGTAAAACACTTAGACATCTAGATTAAAACAAACCCAACGTTTTAACTGAATGTCTAAAGTTATTCTCCTTTGTTCCAAGTTAGTCTTGCATTTTTTTTGCTTGGGTTTGAATGAAAATTTTCCTTTAGACGTTATACAAGGGTTAATAAGTGTATATAACATTAAATAATGTAACTTAGGTATAGATCCCAAATGTATTTGGATGTACAGATTTACTACAGAGTACTTTTTTTGATGATTCAGTGTAAAAATGTGTGAATTTGGGTGGCTTTTTACATCTTGCCTGCCATTGCATGGAAAGTCGGGGTTTCTTCACAATGTGTGTATGTCATGCTTTTCTGTTTTGTTTCCTTTCTCAAGCTCCTACAGGAATTAAATTTGTAATTTAGAACATTTTCATTTTTGTTAATCCTATCTGGACGCTTGCGTTACATCAAAAGCACAGTTGCTTTAGAGTGTTCAGGAAACTAAAATAAACTTTTCAGACAAAAATGTTCTGATTGTGAAAATAAATGAGTTTGCAATTTAAAATGTTTGAGAAGGCAATACTGGTGAATGCCAGTTTCTGTACACAATATTAGTATGGTTTTTGAATATCAAAGCCCCATGGTTTGAATTCAGAATTTACTTACAGCTGTATTGTATAATACAACTACAAAGTGTATGATCAGCCCAAAAAGATTCTTCTTATCTGAACTGTTTGTGGAGAAATCTGTTTTGTGATCCAGGTAGTATACTGAGAGAACTGGGGGTAAACATGGACTGAAAATAAATGGGCAAATAAAGGTTAAGTATTTCTAAGATGACTGTTTATTATGCACTGTATTTATCTAGAAATATCCTGAATGTGTTTGTGACAGATTTGAGAGCCAGTCGTCTTGATTTTTTTTATTTTAAAAATGATCAAAATATTTGTATTGATTAGCACTGTATTGTCTCTCTATAAAAAGTACTGATAATGCAGTAGCTACAATGAGTGGTTGTTGTCTGTAGCCTAACACTCTGCTGTTTAATGGAAGGTAATTATTTTTTTTAAGTACAGGCAGATTTTAAGATGAGCATATAAACTGGGTCAACAGTTAGTTTTCCCTTGTTCCAAAACATGGAGACTTAAAGAATAGGTTTTGTACTAGTTCTTGCTAGCGGAAACAGCTGTGGGAAGCCCTCTTTTTGTCTATGTTTTTCTAAATCTGTAGTGAGAAGCCATTACCTCCACACGATAAATACATTAAGTGCTCTGCCAAGATACAGGTATTTTTTAAGGGAGTATTTTGATAATGGGTCTCTATTTAGAGCACTGCTATGCGATTAGTCTATCAGAAATGTCACTAAACCATTTGTGAATCTCATTTAATCACTTTTTAATGCCATGGAATGGTAGGCTGCCTACTTGCTTTCTCTATCCTCTGACATTATCAGCTTTTGTATCTCCACGTAGGGTTGCAAAGCTTCTAAAGTGATATTGAAAAGATACTGCACAGGCATTGCTTTTGTTTCTGCAAGCACATTCCTCTGGAGAATTACTGTGTTTTAATAATTGACTTTTTTATACTTCCCGCCCTAAGGACCTGAGTAAGTTGGGGGTTTGGATTGTTTTCCCCCTTCCTTTTGGTTTCTGAAGGAGTGCAAAATGCAACCAGTTTTCAACAGCTTGTCTTTATGGTTGCTGTTTGGGCAAGGCCATGTATTTGCCCCCCCCGCCCCAACCTGTGAGTGTAGCTTGAACCATCTTGCTTAATAGAATTTGGAAGCTCTCTGTTTAGATTATGTCGTGCTTCCTCTTTTATGGAAGAAATAAAAGATCTTACAGCCAACAATCCTCTTTTCATGGTTGTTTCTTAGGAGCTTCTGGTTCTTGAATTCTAGCTTTTTGATAGCTTTTCAGTTGGCTGCTCAGTACTTCTCATCCCACTTTTGGTACAGATGGCCAGAGAATTAGGTAAATAGTTGTGTAGCAATAGGCAATCTTGTTCAAATGCTTTAGATAAACACAACTGTAAATCTTTTCAGTTGAGGCAGAGAGCATATAGAAAGCACCTCTGGTACTTTGTCTGTGTAAAGTGGTGAACACTGGATTGGAAATAATAGAGACTGCAAATAAACATTGTTATGCTTTTTTTTCTATGTCATTTTTTTTTTTTTAAGCAACAGTATCTATTAATTCCTCTCCAGAATTACATTCCAAAGTGTGTGAAGGACACACCATTAAGTTGTTTTCTGTATGATAGTATAAGGTGTATTTCTTTCACAAGTTTCAGGTTCGAAACAAAACCAAAAATCTAATAATTTTTACAGTTGTGGTGCTAAAGCTGGGTGAAATTCATAGCACATTCTTAATGCAGTCTTTTATTGCAGAGGTAACATGAGTGAGAAAGCTAAATATTGTTCTGGCTTCAGCATCACCTGCATCTAGCCAAATTTGCCCAAGGAATTACTGATACACAGCTTTACTGAAGATAGCAAAATTGCATAACTGAGTGCATCAGCAATTTCTCCACTGGAATGTGTCCAAAAAGCATAAGCTCAGGAAAAAACAAGTCTTCTCTCTAGTCTATGGACAAGTAAACTGAATAGTTGAAGCTAGAGTTGAGGGGTCCTATTATCTTGAATTAATTCAGAACTGTGCAGCTTGTGATTCATTAGAAAAGTCAGTTGAAACTATAGGCTGGAGAAGGATTCCAGTTTTGGATCAGTTGGATCTTTTCTAGCTAAATGCATTATGGTAGCGCCACCCTTGCAATGCTTATTAGCAGTGCTGCTATCTAAAGCAAGTATCTCTAAAGCAAGTAACTTAGGGTTAGTGCTGAATCATGAAAGCCCCTGCTGTTGTTGTTTGAAGCAGTACATTGATGGCTTGCCTTCTTCAGGAATGTTTTCTCAAAAAAGTGGAGGGGGGAAGAAAAGGTGTAAAAAAGTGTTTTGGTGTTTTCCAAACCCTTGCAAAGGAACATTTGCTTTATATTAAATAGCTTCAGTGAGAAAATTGTCATTTTCAGAAGAGACATCTGCATGCAAGTTCTACAATTAGTTTCTCACAGCTTGCAGTTTTATCCAGGAGGTGCTTTTTTAGTTTTGATAAGGGACTGGTTACTTTTATGACTAGTTCTGTGATTCTTTTCTTTACATGTTTGGGTTATGCCATGGAAGGGGAAATATGGGAGAACTCAAGAATCTGGAAGGCTTTGTGCACTTCCAGTAAATCCAAGCAGTTCTTGGTAAGAATAAATGGCAGAAACTCAACTGGGAAAAGGATTAGAAAAGGTTATTTTATCTTATGGACTAACCTATTTCAAAGGCAAGCCTCTGGAGACAAATTTGCTGTTACGGTATTGCTTCCCCCCGTCCTGTACCTGTTAGGGTCTTTTTGTTTTCACTGATGTATTTATCATGGTGCAAGGCTTTTGCAATAAAGCAAGGATTCATCTGCTATGAGACGGTTCGTTGCTACTAGCATTTTTGGCTTTGTGATAGGTTAATTTTTTTGCCAGCGTCTAGTAGTGCGATACAGAACTATGTCAAAAGTCTCTGGAGGTTCTTACCATGCTGAGGCTTCAAGTCTTATGAAAACCAAACCCACAGGAACTTTCTTTGAGTTCTAGACAGAAGATCTCCTTCAAAAACTTGGGCTTGGAGCATTCCAAAACGTAACTATACATGTTCCTACTTATCCTTCAGCTGTCATCACATGTCATCGCATCACAGCATTCCAGAAAACACTTGCATTCTTAGAATTGGGAGTTTATGTGCATAAACAAAATACCTAATTTTACAGAACTGTTATTTTAGGGTTTTCTTTTCTAATATTGTGAGACATGCTGACCCATATGATGCAGTAGTTACCTTGATAGATTCCAGTTCACCAAAGCATAGACCTAAGCCCTATAAACTTGAAATGCTGTGTTGGGTCTGGGCCCACATGTCCAGTGTCTAGTAGTTCTGTCAAGCTGACCAACTTGGAAAAACATGCTACAGTTAGAGAGTTACATGCCACACTGAGAATTTTTTTTTCCAAAAGGCTCTGTGGTTTCTGAAAATTTTTGAGAATTGTAGTAATTAACTACTTCTGAGAAGTTTCCAAATGTGTTTGAGACTATCAGGCAATATTGAACTCAAAAGAATATTTTGTAGCTGTTCATTCTCGTTTCCCTAAGGTTTGTCTCTGGAATTTTGGAGTTTCATGATGTACTAAAGCACTAGACAAGGCATGGTGGTTTTCTGGGCTACTAGAGATGTAATGCTCCCTTAGAGTTAATTTTATGCTATTTTTTTTCATTCTGAATTACTAGTCTTGGTTTAGCCACATCAATTTACTTGGCTGAGAAATATGGATTATGTTATTAGCGTAGTGTGAGTCTTTTCCTGCTTTGCTGCAGAGGAGTAGCTGCAGGAATGGGATCCTCATTTCCCTTCTAATGTCTGGCCAGAAGCTGGCAGGTGAATTAGTATTACCTACTGTTTGTTTTAAAAAGTGATCTGACAGTTTTAAGGAGACACACTCCCACTTTGAAAAGACCAGTGGATTCACCTTTCAGAATTTTGAACTGAAACTACAGACGTTACCATGTACTCCTGCTTAACCTTGCAGTGGAGATCACCAAACCCACCAGCTTTGCTCACTGCTTTCCAAGCACAACTGATTCCTGTATGGACAGGAGCACATAGTTTAGACAGGTTTACTCTTCTCTGGGTAAGGAACTGGCTGGAGAGGCTGAGCCCGGAGAGTAGTGGTCAGTGGAGTTCATTCCAGTTGGTGATCAGTCACCAGTGGTGTCCCCAAGGGCTCAGTATTGGGGCAGCTCTGTTTAACATCTTTATCAATGATCTGTATGAGGGGATGGAGTGCACCCTCAGTAAGTTTGCAGATGACACCAAGACGGGAGGGAGTGTCGACCTGCTTGAGGGTAGCAAGGTGCTGCAGAAGGACCTGGATAGACTGGATCAATGGGATCCAGCAAGGCCAAGTGCCAGGTCCTACACTTCAGTCACAGTAACCCCATGCAACGCTATAGACTTGGGGAAGAGTGGCTGGATTGCTGCCTGGCTGAGAAGAACCTGGGGATTACTGGTTGATAATCAACTGAACATGAACCATAGTGTACCCAGGTTGCCAAGAAGGCTAACAGCATCTTGGCTTGTATCAGAAATAGTGTGACCGGTAGGACCAGAGAAGTGACAATCCCCCTGTAGTCAGCACTGGTGAGGTCACACCTAGAATACTGTGTTCAGTTTTGGGCCTCTCATTACAAGAAGGACAGAAGCATTAGAGAGTTTCCAGAGAAGGGCAATGAGGCTAGTGAGGGGTCTGGAGAATAAGTCTTGTGATTAGTGACTGAGGGAACTGGGGTTGTTTAGTCTGGAGAAGAGTAGGCTCAGGGGAGACCTTATCACTCTCTACAACTACCTGAAAGGAGGTTGTAGCAAGATGGGGGTAGGTCTCTTCTCCTGGGTTAACAGTGAGAGGGCAAGAGGAAATGGACTCAAGTTGCATCAGGCGAGGTTTAGATCAGAGATAAGGAGGAATTTCTTCACTGAAAGGGTTGTTAAGTCTTGGAACAAGCTGCCTAGGGAGGTGGTGGAGTCACCGTCCCTGGAGGTGTTTAAGAAAGGTGTAGATGTTCTACTTAAGGACATGGTTTAGTGGCATGTTAGTGATAGGTAGACGATTGAATTTGATGACCTTAGAGGTCTTTTCCAGCCTTAATGATTTTGTTATTCTGTGACCCTGAAAACAGATACTAATGAAGTGATGGAACATCAGTTTGATATGCCTCAGTTTGAGAACCAGTGGTCAACCCAAAATTCATACTTCCAGATAGGACAGATTTCTCTCCCTATCTCCCGCAGCTTGACTCTTGACTACAGCTCAAAAATATCCCAGAAGTAGCTTGTTATCCCGCACACAGTTCAGGAATTGCAGTAATGATGGGGAAAATGCTTGGTCCTCTCTTAGATGGGATAACTTAAAATCCTGTTTGCTGCTGCTTTGGGTGAACCAAAAGAAATTTTTCAACCATGAGTTACTTAATCCTAGCTTCCCAAAGTGTCACTGCTTGTGTATAACAGGGCTACATTGTTGAATGTATGTTGAGTTGTTAATGCACAGGTGAGTGGTATACCTCTGACTGCAGTGAGCACTCTATACAGTGGTTTTCAGAACCCCGGAACATTTTTAAGCTTGCACATGCTTAATATGAGCCAGCAGTGTGCCCAGGTAACTTCATGACTTTATCTTTTCTGGGAAGGTGATATTAAATGGATGACAAAGGTGACAGAGAGAGGGATGAATGGTTGCAGTAGACTGTGTTGCTGCTGAGGAGGTGCCTGATCATGATGTGCCTTTTTATGCTCAGGTATCATTCATTGCTGCAGGCTAGAAGTGACAAATTTATGGATTACTGGTGGCAAGCCATCATCTGTATGAATGAAGAGAGAGTTTGAAGCCAGTGCTGTAGCAGGAAACACTGCTCAAGGATCCTGCTGTGGAAGCTTGCAATTATGCTGTTGAAGGAGAGAAGAGTTATGGCACAGGATGATTGTGATATGTGTGTTCACCCCAAGAACCCCTCACTGAACTTGTACACTTGTCAGCTCTCCTCTGCTCACCGGTATAGCATCTGTGCTGGCTTTGACTAATGCTGTGCTGTTAAGCAGCATGAGGATATGTGAGTGACCCATAGCTGCCCTGTGCAGTGTTGAACATGTATGGAAACACCTGACTGGCCCTTGTGAGATGACTCTTAAGACTTTTCAGCATCCAGTGAGGTGGCTGAGCTTTGAACATCTGCTCTTTCCTTACAGTGTCACTGTGTAAATATGGGTAGGATGTGCTCATTAGCCTTCTGGCAGTCATCCTAGGAGAAGGACAACTCTGATTCCACACCCGGGCAGATGGAGCTCGTTTAGCCCTGTAAGGCCTTCCATCTAAGAGAAGAACACTCTAATAAAACCTACGCCCTAAGGACTTCGCTGCCAGTGTCCAAGCTTGCTAGGCCCTGGCAGATGAACCTTAGGACTAAAGGGTGGGTCCAGCTCTGCGCATGCTGTGTCTCACCTAAAAAAAATCCATTGCGCAGGCTCGAGGGTGCTATCCGCTATCCTCTTTTTATCAGCGCGCTTGGAAAAGGCGCTGATGAGGAGCGTGGGTGGAGCCCTCCCTGGATATTTGTTCGTGAAGCCTAGCCATACATACATATACACTGTGTAAATAGCAGAGATGTCCTGCTTGTGTGGACTGCCTCTATCACAAGCCAGCAACCCTAAAGTATGATGTTTTTCCAATGTCTTACCCCATATTCTGCTGTTAAAGATGTCTGAGGTACCATAAAATCTCAGGCAGCTGGGATCCACCAGCTCAGACACCATGGTTTCGATTTTGATGCAGCTGAGCATCTTGTGCACAATCCATCTGCCCGATTTCCCAGGCCTCACTGTAAGTGGATCGTCCCAAAGCCCAAATTGCCAATAAAACAGCCCAGTTGCCCCTGAAAGCTGCTGTAATGCACATAAAGTGGGTGAGACTATTCCCCATTTTTCTTAATTTCTCCAGTTCTTTAGTTTGGGGTTTTTTTGCTCCATCTTTCGCTACCCATGACCTTGCAACTTCGCTTATGTGTAGCTTTTAAGGCTGCAGTGTGAAATGGGTGTCAGTCTCTTCTCCAAAGTAACAAGTGATAGGACAAGAGGAAATGGCCTCAAATTGCACCAGGAGAGATTTAGGTTGGATATCAGGGAATATTTCTTCACTAGAAGGGTTGTGAGGCACTGAAACAGGCAGCCCAGGGAAGTGGTGGAGTCATCATCCCTGGAGGGGTTTTAAAGAGATGTGGATGTGGTGCCCAAACGTGCTTTATTGGTGGATTGGCAGAGCAGGGTTAATGGTTAGACTACATGACCTTAAAGGTCTTTTCCAACCTAAATGATTCTATGATTCTGTGAGTATTGTTTCTCCCAGCAGTGGATGAGCTATTTCTCTTCGGCTATTTCTGAACTGAAAATTATTTTGAGGGGAAATAATATTATAAAAATTATAATATTAAGACATTTTATTAATTTTTTTATTAATTTTATTATTATAATTAGATCTTTTGCCTCCCAAGTGTGGCAAACGGGAGAGATACCGGATTTCCTCCCCCCTCCCCCGCCCCCCCGGACAGATCCTCCAGTAGCCCGCA
>VWZO01002678.1:175183-238651 GCA_013396975.1 Bucco capensis | reverse complement strand
GGACACTCCCTCCCAACTTGGTGTCATCCGCAAATTTACTGACAATAGGCTCGATCCCCTCATCCAGATCATCAATAAAGATGTTGAACAGAACTGGGCCTAGGACTGAACCCTGGGGGACACCAGGGCTCACCATTTCCTTCCTCTCAATGGTAGTCCTTCTGAAAATGTAGGCGTCATGAAAATAACTGTTAATAATTACTTCAATGTGACATAAAGACAAACAAAAAGATTCATTACTGCTGGAGATTCTTCTTCTCCTCCATTCATCACAAGTTGTTTATATATCTAACCAGGTCATTAATCAGTTATACCTGTACAATGCACCGTAGGGCAAAGGGTGGAGCAAGAGTTTCCTGTAATGTGATGTGACTGAGAAATTTATCCAAATGGCAATTATAAATAACAACAAAACCAAGTTGTTTTAAGATACAGTTCTTAAGGCAGTATCCTGAACAGATCCCTAGGTGTCTGATAATGTGGTTAAAGTTCTCTTCAGGAAACAAAATGCAATAAAAGGATTAATTTAGGTACCTCTCCTTTACCAAGCCAACCAGTTCCATTGGAAGGAGTAAAACCATCATCCTTTGAAATGTCTGTCTCTTTGACATAACTTTGGCTAGAACAGATTATGTGGTTCAAAAGCTGTTTAAATTTGGAAGGCAAATTGAGAGGCACACAATGACTGCATCAGACTCATTTCCTTAGAAAAGTACACTAAAAATAAATCTGGCTTCTTAACTTTTTTTAACTGATCTTCCCTGATCAACTAGTATGAATATTAAAATGGATATTCTGAATGTCATTTTTATAAAATTATTTTTCAGACTAAAAATCATTTTAACTTTGTGTCAGTTTGTGCCTAACAGTAGGTCACTAAAACATGCACATCAATAAATACATTCTTTGATTTTCCTAATGCATTTTTAAAAAGAAAATAGCAATTCCCAGTGAAAATACTGCAAGAAGCAATAGGAACTCCTAGAAATTGATCCCAGCCAAATACTTTTTGGTATTTTAAAAAACTTACATGTTTTCTTCGTTATGGAAACATACTAAAAAGTCACAGCGTTCAATTGATAGGACAGGCAAAGATGCTTCCACTGATCCTTCTGGTCTCACATTGCTTGTTTTGCAAAGCTTGGAAGTATTTTGCCTTTTACCTAAGAAAGAATCAACAATACTAGCTATAAAATAGAAATTAAATAAGGGAAACAGACAGGATTTAAGAGAGAATTGGAATTATTACAGTTGAATGAGCATGAGCTTCACTATGGTAAAGAAGTTTCTATTTCAAAGGATGACTGTATCACAGAATAACAGAATCATTAAGGTTGGAAGAGACCTCTAAGATCATCAAGTCCAACTATACCTATCACTAACATACCACTAAAACATGTCCTTCAGTAGAGCATCTAAATGTTTCCTAAGAGTAAGCCCTCTTATCTTTCCTTATTATTATGCTATTTTTAGCACTACCTTCTTTCAAATACCTAGAAATAAAATCCAGGGAGCATACTTAAGCACTGGAAAAGAGTTGGCAGAATTTAGCTGTGTTCTTTTAAAAACGTGACTCTGAATGCCATACTCCAACAACCCTTAAATGTGTTGGATACCTTTCCAATTAGCCTTGGTGAAAATTCCCTTGACACTAAAGTTACAACACAATCCAAAATCAAGATGGAAAGCCACCTCAGTTTCACTTTCCCAAGGATTCCCCAATCCATTATGTATGTGTAGTTCACACTAGGAACTACTAGGTTCAATTAATCATTAGATGTAGACTTATCACTCACTTTCAAACATCCAAAGATGAAAGTGACATTCATATATTTTAAATAATAATAAATGTAGCAGTATTTCTCATTAGGTTAGGATCTTAGGATTATTGAATCTGGAACACTAGGCAGCTAAGAATAGAGCGTCACTGGAGATAGAAAAAGAGCAAGCAAGAGAAACCAGATCTCCCTTTTCCTAAAGAAAGTTCCCTCTTGCTTGCATTTTGGAAGACCTCAACTCACATCAGCTAGTGTTCAGGTAGTCAGAATATCTCATTTGGAAACATGAAATCACCTTGCTGAGGTTACCAGTGCAGTCTTTAAAGACTTAGAAATACTCTGTGTTATACCACTGGAAATAAATATCAGTCAGAGAAATAAACATCATATCATGAAGGCACCAGCATGGATTAAAGCAGATAAACAAACAAGATTTCTAGAAGCTTCAAAGGTAACAGAGAAACAGTAGTGCAGTTAGATAACGGATGAATTTTTAGGCACTGATTCTGATCTCACTGAAGCCTTGGGAAATGAATTCAATACACCCCAAATACTTAATAATTCATATCATGCAATATTTTATAAGCAGATGTATTAGCCNTGGATCTTCGTTCGCGAAGCCTAGCCACGACGACAACATGCATATCCTTTCCAGATATGTCAAACAATTATTTCCAGATGTGCCAATATCCAACTTCCTATCAGCTTCATTAAGAATTCCATGCCACAGTCTGAGACTTATAACTCTATCACTTCTACTCATGGTATAAAAAGCACAAAATCACTAGCCAGTAACAACTAGAATACACAATAAACAGCATTCTAGAAGCACTAATGGTACCTGTTTCTTTTCCAGTTTTCCACACTTTATTACAGAATTTGTTTTGCTCTTTCTTTAAGTTTACATGTGCTATGCAACGGTAATTATGATCACTGATTAAACTGAAGATCCAAAGCTGCAATAAAAAGAAAAAGCAATAAAATTTTGACACTAAACATAACACTTACATGAATACAAACTAAAGGTCCAACATTTAAAACTGTTAAAATAACTAATGAGGTTTTGTCTCTGGAATCTCACCTTGCACAAGAAATTCAATTATATGCATTTCTAAAATTATCAAAGATTATCAAAATTATATGCATCTCCAAGATTATCCCAATACTAGCAAAAGCAGTCATTATCTATCTGAACTGCATATCTAATTCCCACGTTTATGTCTTTGAAAACAAAAATCTCATAGTCTATTTCTCACAATTAAAAGTCACAGGTAATCTGCATGTAATTGATTACTGAGTTACGCACATTAATTTCATTTATACCTTTCTCTTTTTAGGCACCACCATACTTAAACCTTTCATTTTCTCCATAACTCACTAAATGGTAATGCTGAAGGAAAGCAGCTGGAAAAATATCATGTAAATATATTCTTAAAATTAAATTAAATAGGTAGTGAAATGCATATTCACATTTATCACATTTTTATTAGAACTCCAACATGCCGAAATCATGCTCTCTTCCATCTATTGTCATGTGTTTTCATTCTTTTGACAAAATAAAGAATCCTATTTTTCATCTTTTATCTTTTAAAACAAGTATATTTTTAGCCTTTCAGTGTACTGTTCTTACATAATCACTGATTCTGCTCTTTAAAACTTTCCTGGTTTCAGGAAAATGTTTCCATTTTGTAACAGAGGTCTTATATACCATGTATGGTTTATGCTCAAAGCATTGAATTGTGCTTACTAAAATATTGGTTGCAATAGTTCAAACCATGTATGCAGATTTTGAAGCTTGTTTATAGACAGATACATTAATAACAGTTGACTGTTTTGACACTGAGACTAAGTTTAATGGGTAATTCTTACCTGTCCTTCAGTACATCCAGTGATAATCTGTTTATTTTCTTCATCAATTAGCAGACTTAGCAAAGGAAATGCTGCTTCAAAAAAGATGAATTCATTCCAGAACAGACACAAATCAGATATTTAATTAATTAGCTACTCATAAAGATGGGTGAAAAAAAACTTTACTGCAGTTCTTATGGTTGCACAGTCCTTTGTATGCCTTAGCCTTTGCATTGCTAAGGGCTTTCCATTTGCAGGTCTGTGGCCTGCCTTTCACCCAAGCTGCCATGGCAGTTGTTTCCTGCACCCTTCCACCTAAGCTGCTGTGTAGTGGTTTTCAGAGCATCTGTGGCAGCAGTTTTCCCTTGTTCTTCCCATGTTATTGTCATGGCCTTGCACCTGCAAAACCTGATATTGAGGTTAAGGAAGGTTTTCAAGGGAAGCAATTGCTACAGCCAACTGGGGAAAAGCACCTCTTCTTCCTCTCCTTTCCTACCATGTAGTTTTACATGAGGTCATCCAATAACACGCATGCACAAAGCTTAACAAACAGCTTCCATGCAGCTCATGCCCCCAAAGTGTGCTCCAAGCACCAGTAAGATTACCACAAGTAGGAGCAAACACAGAGGAGTTTGAACAAGTCCTATTGAAAACAATATGGTTCCTACAGGAAAAGTGCTATTGGAGGAGGGAACCCTGCTGCACTGGAGACAATGCTTGGCCACCTCCTCTCCTTTTGCTCTTTTCTTTCCACAAAAGTAGCTTTCACCTTTAAAGTCAATATATGCCATTAGCTGCAGATCATATGCATCTACATATGGTACAGTATTTCCTTTTGTGTCATATCCAAAACTTGAAAGAAAACTTGAAAGAAAATGAGCATATAGTGCTCAGACATTGGAACTGTACCTACAAAACAAGAGAGCTTCATCTGCATATCTCAGTAAATGTACAAAAATAGCTGTTTATGAAAGTACACTAGAACTATCTACCCAGAAGTACACTTTAAAGTAAAATATATTTAGTACCAGCTTTAAGAATAAATATTTACTACTACCTAGTCTACTTGTAATATTTTCACTAAATCAACTAAATACTTCTATAACAATTTTATGTTATCATTTAGAGAGTGGAATTTTTTTGCTATTGAAAGCTATATATATAAATAAACCCTTACCTGTTAATACTCCTGACTGATACATTAACTTGCCAGTAGAATAGTCCCACACCTTCAGGGAAGGGAAAAAGGAAAAAAATAAGAGAGAGTAAAGATAGGCACTCTTCACAAGTACTTCCACTACACTTATCATAGCTATAACAGCTGGGACTCAAAAAATCACACCCAGACAATCCCAGCTTTCAGAACATGGCTATGAGCCTTTGTTTAGCTCCCAAGCATTTCTCCATGTTCCAACTTCTACAGAACTGTGAAGAAAATAATAGATTGGCAATAATTGTATGAAGTTCAACAAGGCCAAATGCCAGGTCCTGCATTTTGGTCACAACAACCCCATGCAACACTACAGGCTTGGGGCAGAGTGGCTGGAAAGCTGCCCAGCAGAAAAAGACCTGGGGGTTCTGGTTGATGAATATGAAACAGCAGTGTGCCCACGTGGCCAAGAAGGCCTGGATTGTATCTGAAAATGGTAGCCAGCAGGACCAGGGAAGTGATTGTCCCCCCCGGTACAGAGCACTGGTGAAGCTGCACCTTAAATACTGTGTCCCCTACAAGAAGGACATTGAGTTACTGGAGGATGTCCAGAGAAGGACAATGAAGCTGGTGAAGGGTCTAGAGCATATGAAGAGCAGCTGAGTGAACTGGGGTTATTAAGTCTGGAGAAGAGAAGGCTCAGGGGGAGCTCATTTTCTACAACTATCTGAAAAAAGAATTTACTGAAGTGAAGGTCAGTATTTTATCCCAAGTAACACGTGATAAGACAAGAAGAAATGGCCTCAAATTGCACCATGGGATGTTCAGACTGGATATTAGGAAGAATTTTGTCACTGAGAGGGTTATCAAGAATTGGAACAGGTTTCCCAGGGAAGTGGTAGAATCACTGTCCCTGAAAGTGTTCAAAAAATGTGTAGATGTGGTGCTTGGTGAAATGGTTTAGTGGTGAGCATGGTCAGTGTTAGGTTAACGGTTCAACACCATGAACTCAGAGGTCTTTTCCAACCGTAATGATTCTATGTTTCATTTCTCTCTAAATGTAACATTAACCTTCTGAAAAGCTGTCTCCTAAGATCTTATTTCATAAGTTAATCTGAATCGATTCTCATCTGTTTGACTACTTTAGCCAAGTAAAAAGGCTAAGGGAACATAAGTTTTTGGACACTGCAAGTCTTGACTTTACAGTAGCAACATCCAGCATGGATGTTCTCCAAAAATTACCCCTGATCTGCAGAATCAGGCAGAGAAAACAAAATTTGAATACTTACTCACTAAATTATTTGAGAGACTTGCAAAATATTTTCATTTGATTGTCAATTTAGTCCCAATGTTTATCAAAATTAAAAAAAAAAATCAAAACTTATCCACTAGGATTTATATAATTTATCTTCATTGCATATAAATCTTTTCCTCCAGTCATTTGAACATTTAATTTCTTAGATCAACATAAACTAAATAAGAAGAAAACCAGAAAGAATTATTAATATTTTCTAAAATCCAATGAAATCATTGCATTTTTTTTGTTGAAGGCCATGACAAAAATCAAAATTGTATTTTCTCCAGAAAAAGAGTTGCATAAAATTAAATTTAGAAAATCAAAACATAACAAACTTTGATATAGCAAACTTTACTTTTGCTTTAGCTTGTAAAATCAAATGTTGGGATACTTTTGGGATCATATAGAGGAAAATTAGTAGTAGACCAAACTGTATCTAATTAAAGTACCCATCCCAGAACCTCTGGAAAGATACACCTGGGTGCACTCAGGCACCTTGTTTCCCCTTACTGTCTAAGTTGTCTTCAATTGTTGTCATGTCCAGCAGCAGCAATACATGGTGATGTCATATAAAATGTTGTCTGGCAAAAATCCTACCAGTATGCAATAATCCAGCCATTGAATAAACAATATTCCCAAAAGGGAAAAGTCCAGTCAGTGTCAGCAGACTCAAAGTGAAAAGCTTTCATTCAGTTCAGCATATCTGAAATATCTGAAATATTTCAATTACAGCCAAATTGATCAAAATATTTGTCTTGGATTTGGCTAGGATAGGGATAAGTTTTCCGCAAGAAGTTTGGAGATGCCACACCCAGGAGAGCCAACCAAACCAGACAGAGGGGAATCTGACTCCTTACTGAAGTCATCCTCACAACATAAGGGAGGTGCAGTGGGTTTTGGTGGTTTTTCAGGTGAGCAGGTTGAGGTTCATATCACTTGCTTTATATATTACTTCATTAGTATTGTTGATATTCCTGTTCTTTCTTGGTTCTTTGTATTGTTCTGTTAAACTCTCCTTATACCAGCCCATGGGGTTTTGCATTTTTCTCCCAATTTTCCTTCCCATCGCACCAGGGGGAAGAGGGAAGTAGGGAGGCAGCATGTGAGCGCCTACATGGGGCTCAGCTGCTGGCTGGGCCTAAATCACGACAATATTTTATTTTATGTGCATTTCCCAGCTGGTAATAATCACCAAAGTTAACACTTCAATGTGGAGTTTTGAATAGGCAAAACCTGCATTGTTCTGTCACAAAAAGAGTAATTAATTTTTACAATAACTTCCCAAGCAACTCTAAGAACACTGTCCTGATCTTTATAAAGTCAAATGGTTTTGCTTAATCTTCAGAAAATATTTAAAGAGAAAAAAAGACAGACATCCATTAAATCATATTTTCAAAAAATGCAGCTCTAGAATTTCCTTGCCTTAAAGGTTCTGTCTTCTGACACTGATATAAGCATGCTTTTCTCCCATGCACAAAACTCAGCAGCAGTCACTGGAGCCAGGTGGCCATCCAATTCAGCTAGTATGGCTTCCTTCTGTGATTAGTCAAGTCAAAATAAAAACAGATTAGATTTCAAACTTCAAATGATAATTTGTTAAATGTTTTTATAAGTAATAACTGTTGCTAAAAATTGTCAGATTTGGATTCAAAACAATAATTCAATAACATTGAATTTCTTATTGAAAATGCAGCCCTGTATATCATCCTGATGGCAAAACCACTACACATTAGATTTGTTTCTTTAGAATAAATGAATTAGGAGTAATTGCTCAGATGACCTTAGAATGTTCTCTTCTTCTAAGTTATTGTTTCATTTCAACTTTTTTAATTTAGTCTTCTATCTGGTATACGATGCATTATCAAACATTATTTCATACTTATTTTCATCTACCTGAGAAAATGAATACTTTTACTTAATTATACTGACATTTTTGTATCATGGTTTTATTTAAAAGTGAATAAGCTAAAGAAATACCAACACTGTGGCTACAAAGAATGGTATCTCACCTTTGCACTTAACATGTAGATCTGATTTCCAGCACATATTGCCACTTGTTGATCATCTGGACTAAATCTTACATGACGCACCATTCCCAAAAGAGTTCCTACAACAATTCCTTGAGGTGTTAAGCCTGCAGCAAAGAAATTCAACAAAATATAAAACTCTGGTGCAGTACAGTTCTTAGAAACTTTGAAGAGCAGTTCTCTAACCACAGAACTATCCCAGTTTCTGTCAGGAAGATGTACAGAACAAGTCACAGTTTAATTATACCAGGCTATTGGAAAGCAAAGTACAGAACTATGCACCAGCAGGACTCCTCCATCTGCCTTGTTACCCAGACATGGTGTGGTACTCTTTTAGATACTAATAGTAAGGGTGCACATTAAATCACACTTCCATCAAAGACTGCCAAGGATAGGCTTTTTGGAAGTAGGGTGATGTGCCCAAGGAACCTAGAAGTGTCACATTCATTTTGGAGGCAAGAAATTCTGACTGAAGCTCAGCAAAGCAAAGGTTTGAAAAATACTACTTTCAGGAGAATATCTCAGCCACTCAGACATCAAGCAAGGGTGACTTTCCTTCTTTTGGTTTTACTTCTTCTGTGGGAAAAGGCTGAAAGAGGAAGTACACCACTAATTATCATTACAGACTTGGATGATTAGACTAGCTTTGAGAACAGTCTCTTTTACATTCCTATCTTAACAATTTCATTCTGGTCATCTCATAGTTTCTGCAGATCCCGAATTTATGATGTTACCTTTAACAACGTGAGTAGGTTTTGGACATCTCATTAAATGTTAGGATTTCATAGGCAACAACTACAGGTGTCCTTTCCTAGGTTCCATCCTAGATGATGTGGAGTGTTTCTACAATTGATTAACATGCCAAGATCTACCAGAATGGAGAGATGGATCACACAAAGAATTCCTTAACTACCTTAATAAGAATATGGTCAGAGAAAACATGCCAAGACTGTACACAATGCAGCCTGGGGAGAAAAAGAATATACAGCATCTGCTGAAGAGCTTGTAGATAGAAAAACAGAAACAAACAAAAAAAGCCAAACAAACCAAAACACACACACAAAACCAAACCAGAACTAAATAAAAAAAACACCACCACTGCCATCACAACAAAAAACAGCAGAAAAATCTGGCTCTCCAGCATCTTTGTATTAAAACTACACATATCCTTTATCATTCTGCTAATAACTGTCTATTCATAACTTCCATCTTTTTCCTCAAAATTCATAGTCCCATTTTATGCCCACTCTCTGAAGCATTCTTCTCTTTGTTACTCTTACATGGATTAAAATGTAATAATGACATTTATTGCAAAAGCACTTACAACTCCCACACGTTAAATCCTAGGCAGATTTATAACTACAGATAAGAAGGAGGAAATTTTTAATAGTGTTGGATAGCATCATGCAACTGTCAATACTTGTACAAAGGGGGACTGTAATACTTCTCAGTTTTCATGGCAATATATATTTAGGATAGAGTGTCAATGGGACTTTAGTGAGTCTTGACTCTGGAAGTCCTGCTACTTTTCTTTCTTTTTCATTATTCCTCTATTTTCCAATTAATTTAAGCTTAAAGAGGGGTTAGCATTGCTGCTTAGAATCTAACCAAGACTGTAGTTGGGATACTAGAAATTCTGCTTTCTTTGTGTGTGCCATCATAACTCTCTTTCACTCATTCACTCTTCTCCCAAATCAGATACTTGCATTGCTCCCCCACACATGATAGCAGTGTTTCAGACAGAGGCAGAAGGAGAGGCAGGACCAGAAAAAGCAGGATGTAAACCACTGGCTTTACAGATACTCGAGAAGAGAGAGAACATAGTTATTTTGTTATTTCATGTTTAGTTACTCAGTGTTGCTATGATTAAAAATACTCATGTCCATTTTACTCCGCAGTGTAGAGTAGAACTGCTTTTGTAGTGCTCCTCTCCCTTGCCCCTGAGGTTGCTACGATTCCCCTGTTCCCGACCAACACCTTGGCCAGCTCTCGGGGCCATCCCTTGCCCCCGCAGCCCTCCCGCCTGCTGCATCCAGGCCCGGCCCAGTAGCCGCCGCGGGGTTGTAGCCACCTGGGGCGGGTGGCACGGTGGGCCTTTGCATCATGTTTTATACATATCTACAAATACTATGTATGTATTACATAATTAATACTCTACCTTCTTGCACCTTATGTGTGCATTCATCAAGATTCCACACTATCACACGTTCACAAGAAGCAGAGCAGACAAGAAGTGGTTTGATTTTACTTCCAAATGACAGCGCAGAAATTGAGTAATGATGTCCTGACAAATGTAATGGCTGACAAACATAGATGAAGAGTTAAATGAGTCACTTCAAACTATGATTATGGACCATAAAGATTTACAAATGGGTAATATACATGAAATTAATAAAACAATAACTAATTTTTCTTTATTGTCACAAAATCACTTAACTACAATGTAGCCGTACTGTGGTTGGCTGGGATATAGTTAACTTTCTCCATAGCAGCTTGCATGGCACAGTGCTTTGGACTTTGTAAGAAAAACTGTGTCAATAAAACACCTATCAGGCACAGTCTGAAAATCACCTGGGGTCTTCTGTGGCCCCTGGTGCGATAACTGTGCCGACATCAGAGGGAGCATTAAACTCATTGCCCACGGGAAAGTGTGGGGAGTGATACCCATGTTCCTATAATCCTTGGATGGGTAGGATGTGCTCATTAGCTTTCTGGCAGTCATCCTAGGAGATGGACAACTCTGATTCCAAACCCAGGCAGATGGAGCTCGTTTAGCCCTGTGAGGCCTTCCATCTAAGAGAAGGACACTCTGATAAAACCTACGTCCTAAGGACTTTGCTGCCAGCGTCCAAGCTTGCTAGGCCCTGGCAGATGAACCTTAGGACTAAAGGGTGGGTCCAGCTCTGCGCATGCTGTGTCTCACCTAAAAAAATCCATTGCACAGGCTCAAGGGTGCTATCCACTATCCTCTTTTTATCAGCACGCTTGTAAATGGCGCTGATGAGGAGCGTGGGTGGAGCCCTCCCTGGATCTTCGTTCGCGAAGCCTAGCCATACATACAAAACACCTTTGTTTTGGCTGTTGCCAAACACTGCTTTGCAGCAGCAGGGCTTTCTCTTTTTCCCACTCAGTCCCAGCCTCCTCAACCCCAGCAAATAGGCTGGGGTGCACAAGAGACTGGGAGTGGTTACAGGAACTACAGCTGACCCAAAAGAGATATTGTTTACCATACGATTGTGCTCAGCAATAGAACTGGGATATTGGATCAAGAAGGTGTTGGGAGGCTGAGCGAGTATCTTCTAAAGTGGCCGTTACTCAAAGCCAGCCGGTATGGGGACTGGTCTGCCTGTAGGAGGTGGCGAGTGAGTGTCTTTGTATCATTTCTTTTTTCCTCTTTCACTCATTAAACTATCTTTATCTTGACCTGTGATGACTCCGCACTTTTGCCTGTCTGATTCTCTCCTCTACTGTCTTACCACTTTCTGGGTGGTTTATCTGTCAGCCAGGGACACTCATCACAAAAATTTATATTATTCTCACCACAATAACAAAGCTCACAACAAATGCTAGCACCTTCCCAGCATTAAAATGAAACTTGACACTCCTACACTACCCTCGAATATTTGTTTCTATCTTCCTTTTAAACCTTCTTCTGAAATAGCAGCCTATAAAGGGATATATTCCAGTTTTACCTGAGCAGTCACTGTATTCCAGATGCATAACTCATTTTGATTCAAAGGGAAAGCACAGTGATGTTGGGTACATGCCAGCTGAAAAAGGGACTCAGACAGTTTGGATTTAAACAAGTGTTTTTCACAGACCACATGAGGATTGCAGCTTCCTCCAGAAGAGTGACGGTCACCATCGCTTTCCATCCTATGGCAGAAAAAGGCCCCACAGTGGAGCACCACAGAGTGCTGACTCTAGCTCACCCGCTGTGTTGTCGCCACCTGACAGCAGATGGTCACACACTCTTGCACGGGGAGGCAGAGGGTCCCATCTGACTGTGTGTCCCTAGGACTCGACAACACGGCCCTGGCCCTACCAGGCCCCACAGCCAGCGACACTGACAGGTTGCCAGGTGGGACAGCCTTCCCTCACCTGTGGGACACGGCAGGCTGGGGCAGCTGTCTACCTTAGGGCTCACGTGGCCCAGTCACCCTTCCACTCACAGCAGCGTGAGTCCTCTCGTCTGGGCAACGGCCCTCCAGAGCGGGTTCCCACCAGTGGCACAGCAAATGCTCCCACCACCGCGGGTGGGCTGGGCGACCTGGTCCCCGCGGAGCCCAGAGCTGCCCAGCGACGTGCCGATCCGGACGCGCAGGCTCAAGCACCTGCCGATAACCGCCGCAACCCTCCTACCACTTGCGTATGGCAGAGCGCGTTTAGAGCGCTCCGTGCTACCGAGACGACGGCCCCGCCCCGCCTCCCGCTCTCGCGATAGGAAGGGGGCGCGGCTGACGGCTCAGGCGACGCCACGCCCCGCGGAGGGGGAAGGGGACGGGCAGGAGAGCTCGGCGGTCGCGGTGGTGAGTGGCGTACAGGGCCCTCGGCTGCGAGGGGAGGGGGCGGCACGAAGCGGAGGCCTCTCCCGCTCCAACCGACACTTACTACCCAGCTGCTGGGCCGGGTCGGCCGGTGCGCCTCCCGGCACGAGGTGGGAGGGGCGGCTGGAGTTCTGACCTGCCTGCCGGACTCCTCTCGGCCGCCGCGCTGCCCCGGGACCGCCTCAGCCCGCCCTGGGGAGGGGCTTGCTCGTGGCGCTGCGGCCGCGCTGCGCCGCGCGCGTTCGCGAAGCCTACTGCTTTGCCTCCGCTTCGGCCATTGCTTTGCCGTTGCCAGAGCCCCGTGGCAGATCGGAGGTCAGCCGTTCCACGGCCGTCGGTTGGCGGGGTGACGCCAGAACCGTTGCTGTGCTCGTCGGAGCCGGCCGTCGCGCCACCTGCTGTGCTGCTGCCGGGGCCGGGGGCTCGGCCCGGCCCCCACGGGGGACAGTCGGCCGTTACCTCCAGTGCCTTCGCGCCTGCAGGGAAGGAGGAAGTTCGCGAGGCTGGCCAGAGGCTCTGTCCAAGGTCTCCTGAAATTGCTGCTTTCCAAGTGCCGTTCAGCGCTAGAACGCTCTCTTTTGTCCCTAGGTAACTTAATTTTCTGCTCAGATGTGAAGGCCCTCCTGTACCTCCGCTCAGACATTTCACCACTGCTTCAATTTAAAAGTGGCAGAGAGCCAGTTCCATGATACGGGGAGACAAAAGGCAGAAGACTTCTTTTTTTCTTTCACTGTTGAGGGTATTTGTCAGTCTGGCAGGTTCTGTGAATGCTGTGCCTCCTGCTTTTATGCTGTCTCTGCAGAATTGTGGCCTTGCAGTAAAGAGGCCTCTGGGACAGAAAACATGGAACTATGGAAATATGTCAGATTGGACAGGGTTCTGAGCAACCTGATCTAGTTATAGGTATCCCTCCTCATAGCAGGGAGAGTGGACTAGATGACCTCTAAAGGTCCCCCCACTTCTAACCTTTCTGTGATTCTATGATTTTATGTGTACTTTTTTCCTCTGTATCTATTTAACTGTAAAGCCCCTAAGGTTTAAGTGACATCTCAGTGGAAGTAATGCAGTTTGGTTTGATGCCATCAAGGTACAAAACAAATTACTGGTTGCTTTCATGTTTAAGATAATTGTAGTGTCCTTACGGAAGGAATTGAGGGGATGACAATCTCCCTCTAAAACATGAAAGCCTGTATACTTGTGGCTCCTATACTGCACTATGTCAAATTTAGTCAGCTGTATGTTTTGGAAGCCTTCAGCAAGGTATGGAGCATGCTTCTTTGTACATATACATACTTAGTGCAACTGTTCAGTGGACCAGAGTGCTGCAGGCAGTGCACTCAAGCTGCCTGACTGGAAGTGTGCAACAAGGAGGGAAAGGGTGTAAGAGCCTTAAACTTGCAGCAGTCCTTTCCATCCCCCTCTGTGCCCCAGTAATGGAAGCCTTGTTTTGTAAGCAAGTACTGTGAAGAGCTGAGCATTTGTCTGGTAACAAAATCTTCAGGAAAGGAAATGCATTTGTTTCAGGGAAGTATGTTTTCAGTCCTAGAAACAATCCATGCAGCAGAATCATAAATGAATGCATTAACTCCCTGAATATTTTGATTTTATTTCTAACTCCATTCCCGTTGCAAATAAGAATGCATACTGCTTCAGGCATACAGCCAGATTTGCACCTTTACTGTCTTCTGAAATAAAGACGAGAGGGAGAACAAATAGGATGCCCTAAATACCTGATACAAAGTTTAGCTTCTTCAAGCATGCAAAAGCTTTCTTATTTTAACTTTTTGTTGTTGTTGTTGTTGTTGTTTGTTTTTTGTAACGGGAGCTAAAATAATTTTTGGTTTTCATCTCCTTTGGGTATCTGTAAAATGTGGCATGTGTGCAGGTGGAATGAAACTAAAGCTTCTGTGTCAATTCTCCATGCTTAACTTCTTTAAGATAAATTGAAGTAATTTTAATCCTAAAGAGCTCTGAATCTTAATAATGGTTTTTGTTACTATTAAAAAAGTTAATGAACATGTTTAACTGAAATTGCTTAAGTTTGTATGGACTAGAAGGGATTTATAAAAATTACCAAATAATAATAATAAAAATACTCCTTTCAAGAATGGAATATACTGAAGTCTGAATTACGTTTTGTATTCACAAGGTAGTTGCACGGGACACAGGAAGAATCTGAATATAACTTAAAACCATGGCAGCACACTGGAGAAGAATCCTGGTAATATTTGTGGCAGCTCAAGTGCTATTTGGGGTAAATACTTTTGAGGAAGAAGATGTACCTGAAGAGTGGATTCTTCTTCATGTTGTTCAAGGTCAGATTGGAGCAGGCAACTACAGCTATTTGAGACTAAATCACGAAGGAAAGATAGTACTTCAGATGCAGAGTATAAAAGGTGATGCAGACTTGTATGTATCCGATATGACGCTTCACCCCAGTTTTGATGAGTATGAGTTACAATCTGTAACGTGTGGCCAAGATGTTGTCCACGTACCCGCACACTTCCGCCGCCCAGTGGGAATAGGGATTTATGGTCATCCCTCTCACCTGGAGAGCGAGTTTGAAATGAAAGTGTACTACGATCGAACAGTTGTACAGTATCCATTTGGTGAGGCTTCTTACAACCCTGAGGAGATGGAGGCAAACCAGAAATACTCACAGTCTACAGAAGATGCATCTCAGGATGAGGAGTCTGTTTTCTGGACTATACTTATTGGAATCTTGAAGTTAATACTTGAAATTCTTTTTTAAATTGATACACACTGGACTAAGTCACACTTCAGCCTGTGAAATTGAACATGAATGACTTGCTGTAATATTTAGGACTCTTTGTTTTGTTTCCTGAAGAGGTATTCAGGTTAATTCTCCTAAACCAGAGAGGAAGTGGAAGAAAAAGCCATATTTACTTTTGTATTGTAAGTCCTCTCCTATATGTAAAACAAGCAGCAAGCACAGTGTTCTTCAGAGATCAGGGCTTAAAAACGAATGTACAGTTGGGATGTTGTTAAATTCACTTTAAACAGGTGCTTAGGAAAATCAACTCTAGTGTTTTTTATTTTATTTTTTTTTATTATAAAGAAAAGTGGAATAAACTGCTGCATTTCAGTGTCCCTTCTCAATTTAGAGCATATTTAAAAATAAAATTTTCTTTTCTGAGCAAGTATCGCCAGTTAAACTAATTAGCAATGGTTTTTGAGTGTATTCAAGTTGATGATCCTAGGGAGGAGGAAGGAAAAAAACAATTACCTAATGGGTAGATGATCTGTATTTTGGCTGGTTGTATTCTATAGCATGTCAGCTGTCTGTCAAGGAGAGGTCTGTCCAGTCATCACCTCTGCAAATCCATGACCTGAATTAAGTGCATGTTACTTCTTCACTATTACTGCAGAGAGAGTAAGCCTTCAGCTGTTGTTACTTGTCAATATGACATCTTCATTCCTTATTGAAAGCCACAGCATACAGTATCTTGAACTTGAGAGGTGTCTTCTTACACTTCTATAGCTTTTTGTGATTTTTTTTTTTCTTTTTAGTATGTGTTTATGAATAAGTTTGCAAGGAAAAGTTCTGCTGAAAGGAATTTGCAGTACATGGTGAGAAGGTTTAAGTCATGCCTACTCTTCCTTCAAAGTTAGTTTTTCCAGGAGTACTTTTTGCTTTGGTTGACTATTTCAAAATAACCAGTTGCTATGCAAATGTACATTTAAATTGCTCTGTAATTTTCTTTGCACAGAGCACACTGGTGAGTGCACTGAAGTGTATGTTACTATAATTTTATACAAATGGTACATGTACAATTTAATTTCATTACTGAAAGCCTTCTCCAGTGGGAATTTGACTTGTCTGTCTCTGTCTAGACATGTGACAGGACATCATTAATGACTTGTATCACAAAAAAGTCATTATGTAGCCAAAATTAAAAGTTTATTTGGTAAAAAGAAAAAAAGTGGTATTGTTCCTCAGAGTGGTTAGTTAAATAGCACCAAAGTATCCCTTTAATTTGTGCAGTTAAGTTTTGGACAGCAAGTTTTTGGGGGTTTTTAGCCCTCCTTGCTGTTTTTCCCCCTTCTTCCTCCTCTTCTGGGTATGGGAGAGTCTTTCTGACAACAATCACAAATCCAGCGACCTAAAAAAAGAAAGTTATCAGTTACTGGGGAACTATTTTTGTTACTCATCTAGTTACACACTTTTCACCATTCTAATAGTTGCTTATCTATTTGCAGTACTGCCTTTAATGTAAACAACTAGTCCTTTTCTTTAAGCATCTTTTCTAAAATGTATAGAAAGTGGAATATAAAATTCACTCTCCCTTCTGGACTCACTACTTGTAACACCAGGCTACACTAATCTTTATGGTCCTCAAGAAGTGCCAGCACTGCTAAAGAGGTGGTTATTGGGAACGTACTTAACAAACAATGCTTGATTTTGCAAGTTACATTTTCATATGAATGACCACAGGTCGAGGTTATGTGCAATGATTCAGAGCAGAAATGAATAGCAGTCATGGAATATTGCTCTTCTGCCACAGGTACAGGGTCCCATTCCCCAAACCAGTGTCAGTTATTTCAGTGCAGTCAGGCAGCACAGATCAAACTGCTGGCAAAAGTTCATCACCAGACCTTGTACTAAAACTCATTTACTGAGGGAACAACAAAGGGGTAAGGAAAGTGCAAAAGCATTTAACTATTTAAGAGTTTGGTAGGCATATAATGTATTTTGTTTAGATTCTGTCCTTAGGTAAGCCTGAAAGTTACACTGGCAATGGAACCTGTGCTGAAGTGTCAGCTAGCACCAGTGTTTCCCCAAAATGGGAAAGTACAGCATATTTGAAGCACTCTTGTTACAGGAAATACTGTAAGTGCCGCATTTGCAGCAACCAAATACTTATTCATGAACTTACTATGTATTTAATAGTACATAATAAGCCACAGTACTACCAGTTATTTTCTTTACACTGCCTTGAGCTGGCCAGGTGATAGGAGTGACCAGGTAATTTAAAGGTACAGGCTGCCTCACATTTGGGTACTTAACTTCCAGCTTTGATGACTGAGAGAAAAATGGGAAGTAGTTTAAAAAGGTGTTTACAAATATTGAGTGTTCTTTTTAATTTAGAAACTGAAATAATAGCATGAACACTTTGTTAATGTGAAAGCTATACTCCAGCAATATGCAGCAATACAGCCTCTTTACAGGTTTCTTTTATGAAAAGAGATATTCTCAGTGTTCTGTGGATAAGGGAAAAAACCCTACCTAGTTCTGAGGGAGTTTGTCTGGATTCTGTAAAGCCCATTATCTTTCCTATACAGGAACTGCCAGGTTAAACTGTGCACAACCAAATACACAGAAATAAAGCTTACTAAAATGTTGGGTCCTACAGTGTGAATGTTTTTCTGCAGTCTTGCTTACTCTTACTCTTCACACCTGTTTTAAACTATTCTTTTAAAAGCAATGCGTATATTAACTCTGACAGAGAAAACCCAGGACTCAGAAGAGGTGGAAAAGGAACAATTAACTCTTACTTTATTACCTGAAGGGATAGCATCAAGCCCCACACAAAAAGTGTGATAACCACGGTCACATACATCACAGAACATCATTTCTTCTTCATGGTGAGGCTGCCCACATATAATGCATGTTTTACACTCCATACATTGCCAAGGATAAGTCTTAATCATAGCAACAAGCTCCGGAGTCATATCAAGGCAAGAAGGGTGGCCTAGATCAAAACCAATATTATTACTTTTATGTCTGAAATAAAATTTAAAATGAGTTAGACTGTTTGCTTTTACAGAAGCTGAAGCTTAACATACCTCCTAGTGAGATCCCACAGTGCACTAAATTTGCTAGTAGTACATGGTAACATTAAATAGAGATGGAGTCTTAGTGAAGGACAGAAGAGGCAAGTGAACTGCTGGTAGACAAGTGTGGTGCACTAAATATTTCCACAAAAAGATTTGTCAGACAAACTCCCTTAGTAATCCACTTAGTGTATGCAGATACTTACCACTGTTGTCACACTGGGAGCAATGTATAAGAGCTTCAGCTTTTCCTTTCTTGTTGGACTCCTTACCCTTCAGACAAATTCCACATATAGCATTTGGAATGACCTTTGGCTGGAAGGGTAGAAGAGGGCTATAAATTCATTCCAGAAGAATTTACTGGTTTAAAAGGAAATGTCATATATCTCCTAAACTCCCCAAATTAATGAACTATCAGTTATGATGTGTGAACCTTAAAAGTTACGACAATAACAAGCAGTGGCTTTGAAAAAAAAAAAAATCTGTAGATCAACTGCATAAAACTTGGCACACATAGTGTGTTATATGTAAATCAAACTGAAGCAAAAGCATGTACTTGCTTCTTCCTATGAATTCTTCAGCTGGCATTCCCTTCAAAGTAAATTAAATGTGACATAGCATTGAAAATTTCAGAAATGTTTTCCAGTATAGAACACTTCTATATAAACTTCTGTGCAGATTTCCTGTTTATGGAGGACATTAAATAAGATTGTTCATTTGCATGACATTTGTCCCTAAATATAGAAAATGAATTACTTGGTATTTTTATCTTTTTTTTTTTTTTTCAAATTATCTGGTACGCTGCTGTTTTATCATTCTTTCTTGTATCCAGTCACAACTGCTGCAAGAAATACACACCCTTGCATGTAACTACAGTTTTACATTCATCATCTTTCTAAGTGATCATCTGGAGTGTGTTTGGGTCCATGAGGTCCAGACAGAATAGCAGGCTGTTACAATGAGTAACATTTGTGTATGTATTCTGTGTCCCAACCCAAGAGATACACCAACAGAATTTTATCCCAGTGAGGAACAAGAAAGAAGTAAGGCATAACATATTTCAGAAACATTTCATTAGTTACAGTGTTGAGCTTTGACCTCTGCATGATATTACTGGAAGATGTGGTTTAAAATTTAGTACTCACTGATGTCAAACCAACTAGTGCCAGAGTTTTAAAAGAAAACACTGCTAGTAGAGGGAGTTCAAGGCATATCATCCTTTTTTCTAACAAACTGAATGGCTTGTCAGTAAGAAAGAGTCCCAGTCAACTACCAATCACATGTAGGGAGAAGAATTAATTTAATTTTAAAATAAATAAAAGTGAAAACAGAAATATATATATATATTTTTAAAACCCTGAGATCTTTTGAAATATAACTTATCTTTAAAGGGTGTCTATTCCAGCAATTAGCAAGACAGTATCTTAACTCATTTTTAAGTACTCAGGATTCATTGCTTTAAGTTTACTGAATGTTTTTAAGTTAAAACATGACTATACTCTGTTTCAAACTGTCTAGTCTAAGAGTTTTATTTAAGACAACAAAAATATATCAGCTGTTTATAGGTAACTTCCTTCAAAAGATGACAGAGGCATTCATACATACTTTTTTTGCTTATTTATTTTAAAAAAAGAGTCAACCTGTTTTATACATAAATACAATAAAACAATAGAAGTCTAACATTCACAAATGTCTCTACAAAATAATAAATATCATGGAAGCAAAACCACACATAAACTCTTTTACTGTTAACTATTCTATGTGTCCTACATGTATACCTTTGTATCCTGCTCCTCCCAACAAAACTGGCACATGCTTAAATCTTGTCAGTGTTGCAGCAATTACCCTTCTGTTGTTTAGGCCACATTATAGTTTGGTTTTTTTAATTGTGGTTCTATTTCTACATAAATCAAGCTTTCTAGAATAGCAAGTGCACTTTTCTAATCAGACTTCTAGTTTGTTATAGATTTGTGTTTTACTGCTTTAATGCAAAACAGCACTCTCCCTGGTGCTCCAGCAAAATTAAAGCAAGCTGCTTTTCAGTCACTGTACCTGCAATAGGGTATGTGCAGTTAACACTGATACACATAACTCTAGACACTGATACAGATGCATTTATTAACAATGCTTCCATCTAGTCTAACTTCACAAATTGTGTTCATTAAGAAATCATGTATGTTGTGGGGGTGAGAATCTCAGCTTATTAATAAAAGTTCCAACAGTACAGAAGTATTTTTACAAAAATGAAAAAATAAAAAAATGCAAGACTATTCACATTTAAAATTGGTTCAAGTTCTACCAACATAAATGGCTTTTAGGAACACTATGAAAAAAGTCTATCAAAGCCAAATGGAAAGTCATAGTATATTAAATTTTGCTTTCTATGTCTTCATCTTATTGGGAAGAAGAAGGGAGGTAAAATAAAGGCAGGGTCAAAACGATGACCACCTGCCCTCTAAGTTTTCAATTCCATGCTGCTGTGCTGCAGTTCTCAAAATAAGCATTCCAACTACTCCATTTTAATAAGCAAAGCGTTCCATTTTCATACACAGTGACCCAAAACAGAAGTGTTGTTAAATACAGTTTCTCAATACATTTCAGTTTTATGTGCAAAAAAAATCTCCTGTACTTTCAACAGTACCCTGTGTGTGCAACTGTAGTAGCCAGTCTTGCAGCAAAGACTCACTACTTGTAACATGACAGAGCGTAAAACACACGCTAACCGTTCTTTGTTAAAGAACTGACAATAAAAATGGCTCCATATAAAATACATTATTTCTTTTACTCAAAAATAACTCAGTGGAAATGTGTGAATCCTATAATACTCATAATGTGGCTATAACTACACATTTGCATGTTGATGCCATAGCGATTATCCTTCAGTTTTAACTACATGCAACCAGAAGATTACTGTCCTATAAAAATAGTTAAATATTAGAGAACAATACAGAACAAAAGAATTACAAAGATTTAGAATTCACAGGGACAACATTTAAAATCAGTTAAGCCTTCAGCTCAAAGTGCCTTAACATTTAGGCACATATGGTATATATCATCAGGTGGTTTTACAGACTAACAAACAGGGATCTTTCTTTTTTACCAGTTATGCTATTGGGTTTACTGAAAGTATTTAAATGCTCCCACAGAGGAGAAAGCCAATCCTCTCGCCCTCCCAACACAACATCACCATCTTTTGAGTTAACAACAGCCTGATGGCTGGTGCAGGCATGGCATGCTGACACTGCAAAGATGTGGCACTCTTAAGTTTACAGCAATACCTCATTACTAACACAGTCAGTGATTCTGAACCAGTAAGTAATTGCTACTGGAATCCATCTTCAAAATGCAATGCTGTATACTACCACTACTCTTCTACTATTAGAAGATCAGAACTTTGTAGAACGTTCTGCTCCACCAGTTCTCTCACTATGCATTTGTAAGGCTGTTAAATAGATTGGACTAACCAAATATTCAGGCATCTCAGAGCAAAATGAAGTTTCTGTAAACCAGTGGCACACAATCTCTAACATAAATTAAACAAAGCTAAAAACAAATGTCAAGCTCCATCTTTGGATTTCATGTTCATGGGAATATTGGTATGCATTCTGTGTCTACAAGAATTTGTAAGGTTACATATAAAAAAATATACATATGGTAGAACAGTCTAAATCTCCAAAGTTTCCATATTTCTTAGTAAGTTTCCTGAAAACAGAAAATGCAGCTGGAGCTTGCTGTTATGAACTTGTACAGATACTACATGTAGAGAAAATTTATGAAAGCTGTCCAATTCTTGCTGGAAATTAGCTTCTTAACGCAAGTTATAATTTATTCACTATTAACTTGGTAAATACAGATGGTAAATATTTATGAATATAAAATGCAAGCTATTGCCAGCTCACTTTCGCCGAGTTTCTCAGTATGTATGATCTTGTCACTGACAAAAGTGTTCCTCTTCCATAAACTCTCTTGCCAAACACACTTGATTACTAATACTAAATCCTATCTTTATGTAGTGTTTTCCCTCTTCATAGGTCTATTCCTACCCCAACGTAAGTCAACGGGAAATTCTCACTCCTTTCAGTGGAACAGGACTAGGCAATAATGTGTTTTCAAAGTGTTAAATTATATTCAGATCCTCTTAGTATGCATAATAATAACATACAGAATGCATGTCAGTTCCCATTTCTTCTGAGAAGTGTTTTTATGTTATTTTTATCTTATTTTTTAAAAAATTATTATACAGTAATACTGAAGACTTGGGTCTTAGGAAATCACTGCTTGACAGCTGAAATGTCTTCACATCCTCACCAAGTTTTTAGCTTGGATAAAATGTTTCTACACAGTATGAACTACAAAAAAAGCTTTTTTCCACATATTGTTAAAGTGGTTACATAGTATTGTCTACAGAACTGTAGTAAGCTTCTTGTCTTCCATCCTATACATCTTAACATCTCAGGATGAAAGGCTGTATTTAAAATGAATGTCATAATATGTTCAGCCATATAGCTGCACTTTACAGTGCTGACCTCTTGGTATGCTGCCATACTAAATAGTAGGGGAAAAAAAGTGGATACTGAAAGCTAGTTTTGAACTGGCAAGTAATTCTGACTGCTGTGTTAAGGCAGACAGAAAGATGTAGAGTTCCAATGATAAATCCACAACGGATCTTTCTGGTGCTACTGCCTGGGAATCTGAGAAGCTAATAGAAACAAAGGCCACTGTATAGCTAGGGTAAAGGAAAGCCCCAGAAGAAATAAAAGCAAAAAGTAAGGAAACAGATGGAGCACACAACAGGAGAGCAGCTAGTGAAGTACAGCAAGCAGAAGTTCCATATTACTGAAAGAAACAAATGTTTCAGGGAGAGGCTGGTCAGTAAAGAAGTCCAGTCAGGGGCTTTTTTCTTCTGCCTTGTACCCAGGAACTGATTTGGATAATACAGAACGTTTGGAACCATCTTTTCTCGGAGTAGCACTTTTGTCTCTTGTTTTTTGTCTTCCCTGAAAAGAATCCTCCTGGTTGTCTGTGGCGCAATCACCTTCAGATACATTGCCAGACGAATTGTCCTATAATAAAAATATCATAGCTATATTTTTTATTTTTTTGGATAGACAGACAAGTCTTTGCCATGCCCCTTAGAGCCAACTAAGGTAAGAGAAGGATACATCTTTCCTTCTGCAAAATCATGGGGTACATCACAATCTAGAACACCTTTGCTCATAACCTTCATTTTCTACTTTTTGTCATGCTAAGAGACTGGCATCAACAACAGCAGTCATGTTTTCCAGATCAGAGTGGAGAGCACAACATTGTCATTCTTCAAACCATTGTCTTTACAAGTCAGAAAGAAATGCACTATATACAAGATGTTTACCAAGTAGAGGGCCAGTAAGAAGTTAAAAGTGCCCTTGGTATGCATTTAAAGTGTAGCATCAAATAGCTCTGCCTTGAATTAAACATGTGAAGGTTCTTCTCTGCCACTCTCATCTACTATTTTCACCAGGAGCAATCTGAATATTTGGATTGCAGCAGAAGAATGCCAAAGACAAAACACATTTCAGTATTTAATACAGAACCAAACAACAGAATTTATGCTGCACTTAAAGAACTGGGTTTTTTTGAGGAATGAGGAAGAAAGAAAAAGGGGAAGAGGTTCAAAGAGGGTGGGAGATCAATGTAAGCATAATTAAGAGCAGCAGCACAAGATTTTTGTCAGAAAAGCGTTAATAAAGGCCTCCAAAAAGCTCCAGAAGAAAACAATATTATTAATCACATTTATTACAATAAAACCAAAAGGCCAAATAACAATGGTGCCCTAGAGTAAAAAGCACTCTGTACAAACATAATAATAATCAGCCTATGCCCCAGAGCCTTAACACAGACAAAACAAACACAGGGAGGGGTGTAACACAAAAGCAAAGCAAACCATGTGGCAACAAGAAATGGTATGTTTCACCATTATCTTAGGGGAAGGATTGTTTAGAGCAGGCCCTTTAAAACACTGCAAAACAGGAAAACTGCTACCTGACTCCAACAGTGGGGAGGGTGAAAAAGGAAAAATCGTAAAACATATTGTAGGACTCACCAGGGAGACCTGACAAATGATAGGTAGCCCAAAACTTGGGAAAAGAGGCCTGACAATTGCCCACTTCTGAGTTCAACAGATATTTTTCCTGAACAATATGTCTCAATGGCTAGCAAAGAACCTCTGCTCCCCTTAGCCAAACATACTTCACAGGAATCTAATTTTTAGTTTTCTCTATGCTTTTCCAACACAAGGACATTTTCCCTCCTGCATTCTGTCACCAAAAGACTTCTGAACTTCTGTGAAAAATGGACAGTCTACTCAGTCCAGTTACTTGTTCTTTACCATTACTGGGAATAGAAGTTGGTGGAAAAGGGAACCAAGAAGAAATGCTTAAAGACCAACTGTAAAAAAGCTGGTGTGATTAAATCAAAATTTTGAGCTGATATTAAGTATGCTAAGTTTATATAATTTATTTTTCTCCAAAAAATGCAAGCAGAAAGGCTATACTAATATCTACATCTCCCTTGATATTCTACAAGCTGACAGTTATGAGTTTCATACAAATATTCAAATTGTTTTATGACAAAATTGAGCATTATATATATCCATCATCTAACATTCATAACTGAACTAGAAACTGCTGAATGTAACTGTAAGTTTACACTCGATTTCTCCTAAAATTAGGGTTAAATTTCTGAAAAGTGGTTGTCGCTACAACTTTACACCAATATACCAATGGTTCAGCTGTACTCAGCTCATCTGAAGCTCAGCTGCTCTTGAGCACTTAAAACACAACCCACGTAGGTATGTGAAAGCTTCCCTTAACTTCCAGTAACAATTTTGTGTTTGCATAAACAGAGAAAACATAAACATCTTTTTAAAGATGGATTGTAAAGCAAAAAACTAGTGCTTTTTACTTTTTCCTGAAATTGAAATTAAGTAACTGTTTCTGTACTGAGTACATCCTGCTTCTACGACACAAGAAGAAAAAGAGATCAGGCTATTAACACTGTTGCTCTAGTGACAGATTCTGTGGGACTTAAATAGCAAAATATGCTGTGACCTCAACTACAGTGCTCATTCCTCTCAAAAATGCTAGCAACTTCCGCTTGGGGAAAAGGGCATAACAAAGAGCTGTGGTTGGGAAGATTCTTCAAGAGTTCTTTAAAAAGAAGAAAGGGCTTGAGATTTCAAATATTTGTTTGATTTACTTTAAATATGGATCCAAATGGAAAGCTGGAGAGCAAGGTTATAAAATAAAGACAAGTACTAAAAAAATGGAGTATGTTTCATTCATTCTGCAAATGTTAAATATTCTACTAAGAAACTACTGAAACTAACAAAAGTAAAGGGAAAGGATTTTTTTGTTGAATACTTTCAATTTGTCTCACCGAATTGCCTTTGGTTTTCCGTTTTTCATCACCTCGCCCTTCATCCGCATCATCTGATTCTCCATCACTGTCTAACGCAGGCAGCTCTGGATCCAAAGGGGGTTCGTAAAGAGCTGTGTTTAATGGCAAGTAACGAAGTTCATCTGGAGAGTATCTACCATTAATTAATTAAATAAATAAAATTAATTTCTGTATAACTTATGCACAAATATTATGTCACACAGCATACAAGGACTTCAATAAGAGTAAGAAAATCTCCCTATTTCATAAAAACATGCAATTCTGAAAGCACAGGAAATACATTAATTTCTCTTCCCAAATGCACTACCATCTAGCACTTCTTTGTACAGCAGGTATTTATGGAACACAGGAAGAGTGCGTTTGCAATGTTCTAAACCTACATAACTGTAAGAGACCACAGAGCCCCTAAAAATTTTTAGCCAATCCACACGACTATGTCCAACAGACTGTTCATAAATGTACAGTGTCCACATTGCATGTACACAATTCTAACCAGGGTACACAAACAGCTAGCGTCCAAAGGAAAGGAAGTAAAGAATATAGCTCTGAGTTCCTTGATTATTGAAAGAGAACAAAAAAATGCACATAAAAAAAATTTTGAAAGAATGTAAAGCTCTAACCACAGTGTTTATGGCCAGATACGGCTTAACATGTGTAATCCGTTCTTTTCTTTTTTTCTTAACCTTAAATACTAAAAAACTTAAAGTTCTCTTACTATAAAGCATAATCACTGTAAGGAATATATTATTTTGATGCATATTTTGAAAGGTTGTTGCCCTTCATTAAGGATAAGCAGCTTCATTTGCAGCTTGTAAGTGCAAAATAAACAAGATATCTAGTATTTTTAATTTGATTAATTTAATAAAATTTAGGTCCTTCAAGAATATCCTGTAACATGCAAATTTGAGGTGGGCTGCATGCACACATACTGGAATGAGCAAGGCATATGCAGATAAAGAGTTTTTCTAAAGAAAACTGTGCATATATAGGATGACTACCATCTCTGTTATACAGATGGTAAGACCTTGGCAACAATTTTCACACTAGTATGTATTTGTCAAACAGGAGCATGCCACGGGTAAAGTCTTAAATTTGTGTAGGCAGTTAAGCATAGATTTTCCATGAAATACAAAGATCCAACCAGCAATATCTTTCTCTCTCACTTACAAATCCAATACTAAACTTAGCCCCCAAGACCAATCTATTTTCTTCTAATGAAAAACTTTCTAAAATTTTTATAAAAGGCAGTAAGACTGTCATATAGAAAACACGTGATCACAAGCCAGCCAAACAACATTCGATAGAGCAACATTAATCTCAGCACACATGCAGAGGCAGCTAAGTGAACACATGAGGGTGTCAGGAGTGAAATCAGTATCTCCTTTCACCGCAGTAAACATCTGAGGCAGGCCAAATCTCAGGCACTGCAATACATCAGTGCAGACAGTACTCTTGCAGCCAGTACTGTTTTGTTGATAAAAGCTGTCACTCTATGCATCTATTGGCCTAGCAACTGTTACAAACATGAAATTCATTCAAAATCTTACAGCAAATACACTGAAATGCTTTCCATCTGCTAGATGTAGAGAAAATAGATCAGTGCAACAGCATCAGCAGTTAAGACATTTTTAAAATACCTTTTGTAGTACTCCTGGAACTGGCCTGGTATGAGAGCCACTGGATAAGGACTAACCTTTGTTCTCTCTGTAGGTAAAATTTTGTATTTCCCTTGAGGCACCTGGATAATCTGTATTGTTTAATACAAAACAATGATGGTTTTATTTCATATACAAACTTGATCCTTCCTTACCATCTACTCTACCTCCCCAAATACTTTTTAACTAGTCAGTTTTATTGAACGGAAACAGCTACCTGAGTTCTCCCATAAGAAATCCAATTCATTAAAATGATGAGATCCCACTCACAAAATGGTATTACAGAGTAAGTCCAATCACTAAGTATCTAGTGAATTGAACAAATACTCGATATGCCTAATTTTAACAGTATATTACGTAAAATAATTTAAAATTTAAAATCTAACAACTGAAAGAGTAAACATTAACTTTTGTCACTGACATCTTTAGTAAAAGTTATCGTTGGTCCATATTAGTTGATGGACATGTTTTTGCTACCCTCTAATTCTGAAACAAGACTATTAAAAAATCCCATTAACAATACCAATATATGTAAAGGAGATGCCTACACAGAAGTCTTCTTTCCCTTAGATAGAAATAAAACTAATTATCCACTATCTTGTCTCTAACATGGGTCAACACCTGAAAAAGGTAAACTTTCTACAATAGTCTGCCATGCAGTAATTCCCATGGAGAATTTTTTTTATTTACTATCTTTACAGAAGCAGAACAGTGCTGTTTCAAAATGCTAGCTCTTTTTTTTTTTTTAATTAGGCATAGAAGCACAAAGTATATCTAATATAAAAATAATGTAATACTTAACAAAAACAAGCGCATAACAAAGACAGGCAATACTTTTTTAGAGGGTAGATGGTTTACTTTTCTTACTCTAGGTATTGCTCAGACAAAATTTTGTAGCTATTCCAAAAAAGAATTAGCCATTTATATGAATAGATACAATAGTAACAGAAGCTTCTTGGTAAACTAAAAATCCCTCTTAGATTTATGCTACTACCAGCATATTAAGGACATGACAACAAAGTAGCACTGCAATTTTTAAAGCTTCCTGAGTTAAGCATTTTCAAGTTAAAACAAACAAACAAAAAACCCCAACAAAATAAATTTAACAGCAAAACTGTGTAAGTCCCTACATGACTGAAACAAGACTAATTAAAATCCTTGCAACAAAAATACTCAAAATGGTATCAAAATCAACTTTACTAAAACAAGCAAGGAGCTACCTATTCAAATTTAAGAAATTTAAATCTGCCTACATGCGTCTGTAAATCAAAGTAAGCTCTTCTTTCTTCCATTCGCTCTCGGTTTAAATTGCTGTTGAATTCTGCAGCTTTCTTGGCAGCTTTTTTAATATATTCTGGAACTTTACTGGCCTCTACTTTCTGTGTGTTCTGCTGCTGCATTTGCTGGAATAAAAATAATTTTATTAATTCATATAAATTTCACTACCAATTTGAGAATAGCCTTTTCTTACACTCTACACGTTACAAATCTGCTTCACTTAAATGCTAGTTACTTACAGAGTACTCTTTATAGTGATCTGTTATTCGCTGACGTTCCTTTTCCTGCAGTATAACAGAATACTCAGCATGTTTGGCAGGATATTCTTTAATCATAAGATCAATTACTTCATCACTACGCAAAGCTGTTAGACCTAAAATAGATAAAAGCAATAATGATGCTATCTGGCAAAACTGTAGGTTGTTTACATCCCACAATGATCAAATCAAGTTCTTAAGCAGCTAAAGATAATAACCTGCTGCACAATTCTTCTCTCTCAAGTAGGAGTATGTATAGCTAGGCTTCGCAAACGAAGATCCAGGGAGGGCTCCATCCATGCTCCTCATCAGCGCCTTTTACAAGCGTGCTGATAAAAAGAGGATAGCAGATAGCACCCTTGAGCCTGCGCTAGGGATTTTTTTTTAGGTGAGACACAGCATGCGCAGAGCTGGACCCACCCTCTAGTCCTAAGGTTCATCTGCCAGAGCCTAGCAAGCTTGGACACTGGCTGCAAAGTCCTTAGGATGGAGGTTTTATCAGAGTGTCCTTCTCTTAGATGGAAGGCCTTACAGGGCTAAACGAGCTCCATCTGCCCGGGTTTGGAATTAGAGTTGTCCTTGTCCTAGGATGACTGCCAGAAGGCTAATGAGCTCATCCTACCCATACAAGGATTATAGGAACATGTGTTTCACTCCCCACACTTTATCGTGGGTAATGAGTTTAATGCTCCCTCTCCTGTCAGCACAGTTATCGCATCGGGGCCACAGGAGACCCCAAGTGATTTTCAGACTGTGTCCTCAAGTAGGAGTGAGCTTGTGCCATTTAGCTTTCAAGTTTGATTAGGTGTTTTGTTTCTAGCCAAGGAGTCAAGGCTCATTTCTCTTCTTCCTTACAGCTACAGACTCCTACTAAACTCCCATGTGAGGCAGAACCTTTGTTCTAAGAGGGACCTGGTGAACTGTTAGTTTCAGTTTTCAATACTGGTGAAGTGCTCATTTCATTAACTTACAGAACCTTAACTGAAATTATGAGGTTTACATAACTTCTCTACACAAATCAAGGAATAATCACTGTGAGGGCAATTCACAGCAGCAAACTGTACACAGACTCCTGACTCCCAGTTAAAGAATCTGAAGTTCAGAAGTCAGAATGCCTCAGTTTGAAGCTACAATGCAGAACTCCTCCTTTAAAGATTCCAACACATCTTCAAATATTGACAGTATCACACAAGTTGAGTTATGTTACTACAGTGCTGGTTAATTCAGTACACATCTCTGCTGGATATGAGGCAGAACACAGCATTTTGCTTCTATTAAAAAAATTAAATATGGAGAAAACAATAGTATTTAAGTTTGGGGAAAAAAAAAACCCAAACCACCAAGTTGAGAGTTGTCAAGTGAGAAATAAAGGTGATATACCAAAGATTGTTAGTATATACAATGAGATTACATTTACACAGATCCATGACAAAGCAAAAAATGCGACAGGCATCATTTAATCTCTAACCTGCTCCAAGTCACAAGTACTAGGAGAGGAAGAAAAAAACACACTTCAAGCTCTTTCAACATAAACTGCATCAATGACATCATTCCAAGTACACTGAAGTTCTTTACTATACAGCCTTCTAACTTCTAGCGCATAGACTGAACAGTCTAAGGCACGCTAACGTTTGCTGAGTTCCAACTAACGCAGCAGAACAAAACTGGTATTTTTAACTTGAAAAATTAAGGTGTCCTCTTTTCTAAAAGGAGTAAAAGGTTATAAAAGTTAATTTAAAACATAGATTTTGTTAAGTAATTAGAACAGATCCAAAATTTATTTAATAATAATGAATCTGCAATACTCATACCTCATGGCCAATTTACACAAACTAATAATAAACTAGTTTTCATTTCAGAATTTACAATTTTCATTTGAAAGTGATGCAATTCTCTACCAAACTGAATCACATTTTCAGTCTCTCATATTTTTAATCTAGTAATTTTTTTTCTTACCTAGTGTACATTGAGTCTCTGTGATAACATTTAGTTCTCTGAGGTAGAGCTTCTCCTTGTGAGATAGATCTCGTCTTTCTAAATCTCCAAAGAAAATGAAGAGCAGCAATAAAAATGTGTGTAGTTACTCTAACTCCCCCTTTAGCAGTGTCAAAGTATTTTGACAGTTTTATTTCCAAGCAGTGAGAGAGTATATTATATTAGTATTCCTACAAACACAATAATTTTATAAATAATTTTAGATTTTATTTACATTGTAAAGATATAGTCAATTTTTCTGAGTACCCTGCCTGTATTTATGATTTGCAGAAATACTGAAGAAATCTGACACATAAGCTTGGTAGCTCAAAACACTGTCAAAAACTGAAGGTATATTCTTTTTTTTCTTTAAATATGCTTTTAAAAAATAAATTCCATCACAGAAGAACCAGATTTGACAATTCTGAATCATGAAAGCTCAAATCCAAGAACCTCTTCAATTCTTCCACAGTGGAGAAACGTAGCCACAAATCAGGAAATACAGAGATAGAGAGATATAGTAAGAAATCACAAAAAAAAAAAAAAAATTGAGNAAAAAAAAAAAAAAAAAAAAAAAAAAATTGAGGTCAGCGTTCAAAAGTTACTTGGCCCAAATCAGACCTGTTAACAGATTTTCAGTGACAAAACCAAAAAGTCTTGAATTACCTCAAAAACTGTATGATACCTTTTCAATACATCAGCAACACAAATAAGTAGTATTCAGGTCTGCTCTTGCCAAGGTCTTTTTTATAATCAGTTGGCTCATGTTATAGTCAAAAAGACACAGATTATATCCTAACTGCACAAAGACAAAGATTTTCAGAAGAAAATTTTAAAAACAAATACCTGGATATTTTCTTTTAAACGAAGTCACACCCAAATATTCACTGACTTGCTCCTGAAGCATATAGTATTCTCCTGTTTCATCCGGTGGCCACTTGTATTCTATCAAGTTTTCAGCAGGAAAATAGCTGTATCTAAGTATAAGAATAATGTTAGAACAAATCAGTTAATTATTAAGAGGGATACTTATATTTTCAGAATTTCAATCATTCCTATTTATATGTCAATAATATCTATGAAACTGGACAAGCACTTTAGAATACTACCTTCCTGTTAACTCATTTCAAAGTCACTTTGTAACACCTCACTTCACATGCATTTTTCCAAACTAGCATCCATCAATATGCTTAGGGACAGAACATGAAGAAAGGCACAGCCATGATAGTAGACAGAACACCAGGAAAATCAGGTCGAAATTCATTTTAAAAAATGCAATTTTTAAGAACAGGTAAGCTGTGCTTCTAATTTACAATTAGAAGCAGCACATTCTGTGTCATTTTAGAATAAAATGGTTAAAACACGCTGGGAGAAAAAGACAGTTAGCTACTAATAGGAAATCGCCTCAATTCAGAAAGATATATGAAGAATACACAAAGCAAAGAAAAAAAGAACATATCCAACAATATAGTAAGACTAGCAATAAAAAAGTGGGAATTGTTAAAAATGGTATTACCCAAGGTCTTGACTAGAAGTTTCACAGCTCCGAGAACTGTCCCCTGAGCCCATACGCCGTCTTTTGGATGGCTGGCTGCCATCATTGGAATTTTCTTCTGTGTCATCCTGAAATTAAAATGGAGATAGATATTAAAAAAATTTAAGAGTATTAAGAAGATCATGTAGAACTTCAAAAAATACTGCAAGGCAACCCATAGTTTAAATATACTTAAACTACCAAGCTATTTAATAACATTCTTTATGAACAGTAGCAAATTTTTCTTTGCTATAAACTAGCAGCATGACACATAATGGCACAGAAGGGGAACTGGGTAGTTTCTCACCTGTTGCATAGGTGGAGCAGATAGAGTGGAATAGACAGAGAATTCTTGGCTCTGACCACCAAGTTCATCGTTCTTGAAGTAAGCTACCTACAGCACCAGCATGGCCAGACAGCTGTAGACTCAGCACACTTCCCTTATTGGTGACAGTCAGGGACAAGACTAATTCACTTAATCAGACTAGCTCTCAAAAACAAAGGCAGAGCAAAACTACCAAGCCTTTGCTGAGAGCTAATGCTTATAAAATAAAGGAAAATATTACCAAAAGCAACACTGGAGTTTACAGATATACACCTACAATAAAAGGAATTTTATAGTTTACAAAAAGATATGATTAAAGCAAATAGCAAAGCCTTATCTCTCCTAGGGAAAAATAAAAGAAAAAACTGAAGTTGTATTGCAACAGATACAGAAGAGAACAAAGCTATTACAAGGGAACATTTAGAAGTTAACTTACAGGTGTCACTATTCAGATTTCATGAGATCTATATAAAGAAAGGGAATAAAGGGTAAGAGGAGAAAAAACAAAAACAACAAAACCAAACCAAACCAGAGTTCTGTAAAATCTAGCAGATCAATGATTCAGATGGTCTTCTTCCATTCTTCACTGTTTTGTTGTCCAATAATGTAATACAACTCCTATCTGCATCAACATCAACTCTCAAAACATTTAGAAACCACTGAGAAACAGAAGGCAGAAGCGTTCAAGTGAATCACCTACTGTCACCAGTCGTAGAGCAAAGAACAAGATAGCTCTTTAAGTAATCAAAACTCTGAAGTGGAGCAGTATGAAAGAATCATGTTTTATAACTTTTGTGAAGTTTAAGAAAGAAGAATTAACTGGTCAGAAATAAATGGATCAAGCCCAATTATATTTACTCATTAAATAATGAGAAGAACCATTATTAGATGTGCCTTAGTTAACGTCTTTCATTCTAGTATGCTTTACACATCATATCACTTGAAATATCATTAAGATTCCACCAAGAATACATTGTTTTTATGTAAATAACTACTATTATTCACAGTACTATAATCAGGAATGGCCACAGGGAAAAACATTTGTTTCTTGTATTTTTAGTTTATGTTATTTTTCAAAATTCTTTCAAATTTTCCCTTTTTTTTGTGAAGTACAGAGAAAGACAAATAGAAATGTAACAGAAGACAAACAAAAAAAAAAATAACCCAAACAAACAAAAGAGCCCAACCACCACATTACTGCACTCCAAAATTTTTCAACTACTAGATAATAACACAAATATGGTCAAAGCCATGCTTTGCTACCACACTTCAAGACATTTTTAAAAGTTAGATCTCAACTTCATAGTTAAGAGGAAGTACCTCCCATCAGTTTCTCCTTTTGCTTTTAATTTTTCTCTTATTAAATTCAGTACCCGTTAAAAAATACGAGCACTCATACCACAGGAAAGATGAATGTCCTCCATTACTGTCTTTGCTATATTAATTGCTGAATAATTTCAGAAAATTCATTAAAAAAGACTCACAGACTAAAATACTGTAGGAAATGAGAGTTTGTTGCAGTGGACACTGCAGAAGAAGTGAAAAAAATCTGCACTGCAGTCTAAGACATGCTGTAGTTCAACCACTGTTACTGTCCCAAAAATAGTAATGAGGGATAATCCTGTGGCTTTCTTTACATGGGAGGTCAAACACCGCCAAAAGAAGCCCCTTCTTCTCTTGAAAATACATGGTTTTGTAAGACCCCTATCAGTCCTTACAAAGTAAGGTTACATTACAAATTTCTGGTACGTCTATCAACTGTTAGATCTAAGTAACGATCTTTTACTATATAACCGGAAAGCCTAAATTACCAAGATCTCTTTCAATAAGTAACTCGCAATTAGCATTCGAGCGTAGGGGCAGAAGCAGGAGCAAGTACTTGGCTCCAGATGCCCAAGCAGTGCCTGAGAAGAGCGGGTAAAACTCAGTGGGCCTACACAGAAGCGCCTGCAACTAGACCCAAACTTTGCTGGGTGAGAACGGAACGGAACGAGCTGCCGCGCCGCGAGAGGGCTTTTAGGAAAGAGGACGGCACCCAAGTGCTAGCCTCGCACCCGAAGTTCGGCTCGGTGCGCGGGAGGGCGCCAAACCCTCGCCAAGAGACAGCGTACCGCCGCTCGACTCCCCCGAGAAGCAGAAGGCTAGCCCGGGGAAGGTGGGGACGAGGAAGTGTCACGGTGCCTATGCGGGGCGGGGGAGGGCCGGCCAAGGCCTCCCGCCGAGGCGGCTGTTGCGCCGCAGTCACAGGCCGCCGCGCTGGGCCTGCAGACCCGCGGCCGCCTCCCGCTCTCACCTTCAAGGACTGGGTGCCGGGCGTGGCCGGGTCGCTGTCGCAGAGGCGCGGGGACAGGACGGCAGCCATGACCGCCGAGGGGGCCGCTACCGCCGGCTGGGCCAGGAGAAGCGCCGCCGCCGCGCGACCCGGCCTCGCGCCGCGCCCNGTGCAGCAGCGCGGGGCGGAGGGGCAGCATCCCCTTGCAGTGGTTAGCGCCGAGCGCCTCCGCCGGTGACCAGCGCGGGAGGTGGCACCCAGCAGGGCTGGGCTGCTCCGCCGCCAGGCTCCCGTCTCCGGGAACGTCAGCCAGGGACGAGCTACGTTTGTGAACCATCAGCCCCCGCAGGAGGGGTGTACGGGGGGCGGGGGGCGCGCTCGCCCCTGCGAGGAGGGCGTTTGAAGCCGGCCCCGCCGCTGCGCGGAAGCGCCGAGCCAACTGCGCGCCGGGCGGCGCCGCGGGGCCGCTTTCCGCTCCCGCCGTTACAGCCAAGCAGAGGCGGAGCGTAGCCCACCCCGGCAAGAAGGATACCCCCGTCCTGCCGGTATGGCGCGCGCACCCGCCCGATCGCTTGCTCTCAGCCAGGTTCCGTGGCCGCGCACGGTCCCCGCTACGGCGAACAAAGCGCGAAGCCGCACCCTGGCGGGAGTCCCGGATACCGCCCCCAGGGGCTGGCCCACCTGCACCCCGTTCCTCGCGCTGCTCCCCATCCAAGGAGGCTCAGAGGGGCACAGGCCAAGGGGCGCTCAGCAGAGCAGCACCGCCGTGGTCTGCGTTCGCACGCGTTCATTGTCAGCTCTTCACAATACAATTGACAAGAAAAAGACATCGGCACCCAGTGACCACATACAGCGGTTCCAAAAGCTGCTATCTACGGATATTTTTCCAAATATAATCACTGCTGCCCTTGCCAATTATGGACCAGTTATCAACAGCCTCGATACTGACCCCATCGTCCTGCTGCCATTGCTGTCAGAAGCCACTCGACCAAAGTGATCAAACTCACTGAATTCAGTCCTTAGCCACCAGACTGAGTGCAGTTGGCATTTAATGCAAGTTTTAGGCCCAGGGAAGCCCATGACTGAACTCACACTTCATTCAAGGCAAACGACTGGAAATTTGTACAAATGTTTAAGTCTTCTACACAAACTAGCATTTTAGCAGACACACCAGGAAAAATTGAATGCTGCCTTTTCTTAGAGCACGATTTTAAAACCGATACCTGCAATTTATTGTAAACATTCGTTAACACCCTAGGCATGCAGCAGCCAAGCAACATTCAAAATTTTGCAGTTTGGTCTAACACCAGCTGCTTCAACTTCCACAGCAGAACATTACAACAGATGAAGCCCATATGTACTCAGCCATACATATTTTAAAAGCATTTTATTGGGTTTGAGGTTTTGTAACAGAGTAAAATGAGCAAAATTATCTCAGCTGTACGTTTAGATGAGCCAGCAGCATTAGAACAAAAATTAGTAGTAAAATGATGACATTCTGAAAATTTTCAAATATACTTTATACTGTGATGCACAAAACCAGGTGTGGCTTTTAGAATATTAGTCAAAGTAACAAGCCATTACCAAGGCCAGTGCAATAAATGTATCAGTCTCATATTCTGCTGAAACCCAAGTGTCTCTTTGAGCATCCCAGACCCATCTGCTGGCAACCTGAAGGAAAGAAAAGAAAAAGCTATTTGTGAATCTAAACAGCAGAGTTTTTATGTTTTTCAAAAAGAACACACAGCATTATATAAATACCTGATACAACTGTACAATGAGAGTTACAAGTATTAACAACAGCTGCAGTTACAGCGAAAACGAACAAGTCCCATTTTATGTTAAATCACATGTTCTTGCTTCACAATATAGGACCCACCTCAATAGATTCAAAAACCTCTACAGCAAAAACTCAGTTCTCACCCACATTCACTTGTTAGCACTTCAGCATATAGTAACAGCACCCCTTCAAAAGCAACATCAACAGACATTCATACAACTAAGTACAGGCAAAGTACAACTTCAGAGGCACTGAACTGTGAGGCAGCACCAGCAAAGCAGGTAGACGCAGGCCTCTCACAGACTGGCTTCACTGCTGAAGCAGGTAATTCTTCAAACGCTGTTTTGAGTAACCCATTAAAACCAGGTATGGTTTCATTAGGTTTTAAGAGTTGATGATGAACACTCCTAAACAGAAGTGCTCTCTGACACTTAGCAAGACACCCCAAAAACATTCTGAATACCAATGGGAGCTTGCAATACATGTAGATTTATAAACAGCACAGGAAAGTCTACAACACTTTTCTTTTGGTTGCAATGAGTTCTGATCACGAATGTTAATTTGTAGTCCCAGGACAATCTCTTTGGCAGTAACTACAGTTGATACAGTTTCTATACCTTTCCCTGCCCCATGTTCCTTTCCATGATACCCCACACTACAAATGCACAGCATTTTGTGCTGAATGTGACAACCCAGCTATAGATCTAAGAGCACTGGAAAAAGAAAATTCACTGAAGTCATGCAATCATACTGGCACAGCACAGAGTGGAAATAACTGGTTGACAAAGAATAGCATGGGCTGCTTATCACTGCTACTGAACTTGAAAGGCAACCTTCACGGGGTCACAGGGTTAGGCAGAATCACAGCAGCATCTCTAATTTTCACCTGGTATACTACTCCCCCATAAAGAATCCACAGGCTTCAAGACCATCTCAAACTAGTTAAGATGATGAATGCAAATGCATGCCTTGGAGATAACATACAGTTCTAAAAACTGTTTTCAATTTGCAAAAGATACTGTAAAAAATTTGTTTGCTCACGTTAATTGCCTGATCTGCCTTTTCCACAATCAGTACTGATACCACATACTTATAACGGTCAAAGTCCAATTCCTTCACAGCCTTTAGTATTTCTTCTGAGATTGAAGTACACAAGGAGGGACTAGAAACTCCATCATATTTGGCTTCTTGAAGTTTATTCTATTGAAAGCAATTTTGAAAGATCTTAGTTTTCATCCTGTCACTCCTTTGCAAAGAAATCTTTTCACTAGAAGAACTAATGAGTAGAATAGTGAATATACATGATGCTGTCAAATAGCAGAGTACACTATTTTTACCCTGAAAGTGTTCTATTTATTTTTTGAAAGTGACAAATACATCCAGTCAATCTCTATTTAACCAGAGAGTATTCTTCTCCATCATTTGGGCTCAGCTCACCGGAAGATAGTGCTACAAAATACCTGTTCCAAGTATCCAAAGTATATCTTCCAGATAGTAGAATTACAAGAGCTGGTTATGAACGTTCAAGGTACCGCTAACAGCTACACATTATCTCAACAGATTTTTCTCCATTTTTGCTGAATTTTTGTATGGGGCGGTCAGACTGTCAAGGACACCAAGTATACTTTATGCAGGTCATGTGATACTAACAGAACTACTGAAGGAGTAGAACTGGATGTGAGGGCAATCTGGCTGCGACATCTGTCACCCCACTGATCACCAGGGTCGATTTGGCTGATGTGGCTGGCTAGGCAGGTGTCCCCCTCCTCCCTCGCCGCTCCATGTGCGTTCCTCCTGAAGCTATGTGCTCAGTCAAAGAGGACAACCTCTCTTCATTAGAGAGAGTATTGTTCATCAGTCAAGGGTATACAGTAGCTGCACTGCCTTGCTAGAACCTCCAAACAAGCTCAAGGTCCATTTGTAGGAGAACACAGGGGGTTTTTTGTGTTCTTTTGTCAACCAAACATGAACCAGCAGTGTGCCCAGGTGGCCAAGAAAGCTAACAGTGTCTCAGCCTGTATCAAAAATAGTGTGACCTGTAGGACCAGAGAAATGATCATCCTCTTCTGCTCAGCACTGGTGAGGCCACACCTGGAGTGCTGTGTTCAGTTTTGGGCACCTCATTACAGGGAGGACATAGAGGTATTGGAGTGCATCTAGAGAAGGGCAACAAGGCTAGTGAGGGGTCTGGAGCACAAATCTTATGAGGAGCACCTGAGAGAATGGGGACTGTTTAGTCTGGAGGAGGCTCAGGGGAGACCTTATCACTCTCTACAACAACCTGAAATGAGGTTGTAGCGACATGGGGGTAGGTCTCTTCTCCTGAGTTAACAGAGGATGAGAGGAAATGGCTTCAAGTTGCAGCAGGGCAGGTTTAGATTAGATATAAGGAGAAATTTCTTTACTGAAAGGGTTGTTAAGTCTTGGAATAGGCTGCCCAGGGAGGTGGTGGAGTCACCATCCCTGGAGGTGTTTAAGAAGCATTTAGATGCTGTACTTAGGGCCATGGTTTAGCGGTATGTTAGTGATAGGTATGGTTAGACTTGATGATCTTTGAGGTCTCTTCCAACCTTAATGATTCTGTGATTCCACAAACAGAAGGTCAGGATCTTTGGATGACATATATTTTGCAGACTAGGGTACTGCGAAATGTGCTATAGCTCAATTTGATTTACAAATGGGCAAGAGTTTAAGAAGCTTCAGTTCCATCTTAACAGCACATGCTCTGTGGCAACCTTGCAGAGGGCTTTCTGCACTTCACAAAACCAAACACATCCACATTACATTTCTGTGCCAAAACTCAGTCTGCAAACATTTATGCATATGTTTAGTTTATGCAACTTACAAAAATTATATTACTAGAACAGTGTAAGACAAACTACTTTTGCAATGAAATTAGATAATTAATTTTAAAAAATACTATACCATTAGTATCGCTTGAGCTTTTTCTTTTACTAAATAATCCCGAAATTTATGATGTGGCTCCAGTCTGTATGTATTAGCATATCTTATCTTTGCCTTATTAGCTCTGAATGCTAATAGCTCAGCCTCCACTGAATCATTAAAATGCTCTTCTTCCATTGGAGCCATACCTAAAGCTTCATTATTTGATTGCATCCGTTTTCCTTTCATCTGTGCAAAATAATAAAAAAGTCCACATCATATGTCAATATTTTAGCATTTAACAATTTCTAAATAATCTTTTTTGTGTACAGTTAACAGGAAAAAAAAATCTAGAAATACATACGACACAATAAAACTAGAAAATGGGTATTTTTTCTTCTGGGTCTTTGACATTACCACTTTGACTGAAAAATGAGAACAGTGATTAACTTCCGCTCAATTTTAACTTTTCCACCAAAATCCAAATGAATTGATCCTATGATGATTGTAAATTTGAATTTAAACTCAGTTAGGCACACCACACTAGCATTCTGAACCCACTCCATTTTCCAAGCAAAAACACACAGATGTTAACATATGTGTCCAAGACTGTTAACCACAACTTCAAGCTTTTCATTCAGATGGCCTACACAAAACCCAAAAATATATGCTTGGTTCATTTACTAAGTAATTTTATTTGTCCTCATTCCTTGTGAAGCTACTAAACACATGTTTTATGTATTAATGACTTCATTTGCTCATTAATTAAAAAAAGGAAAAATATGCTTCAATTTTCAGGCTTTGCATTTTTGCTTGGAACTTTAAAACAGAGTAGTACTTATTTTTATCTCTGAAGATCCAATTTTTATCCACATTCAGCTTCTGTACCATCATTCTCTTCAACACACAATAAAATTTGGCCCTCTACAAATGCAAGCAGCAAGTCTGATGATGCACACAGTAGATGCTACCTGCTGTCCTCCACAGTTGGCTTCAAACAGAACTGTAAAATGGTAACAAAAAAAAAATACAGAGACAGAAAAAGCACATGGAACCAACAAGAGCCTAACAAATGCTTGTGTGGTCTTCCACACAAGATACCTCTTAACTAACCACTTTCAAGTTCTGCTGACTCTTCAGTCAGTCCCTTGCTCCACCTCCTGACCACAGCTAGATGAGCTAGAGAAAAATCATCAGGTCCTTCCTTCTCAGAAAAGCAGAAAAGAGCACAAAGGTGATATAACACCACAGTGCAAGGCTTATACTAAGAAGTATATAAAAGAAAAGATCATATACTATGGATAATAGAATAGTCTAGTGAGAATTATTTGAAAGCATGTACTATTCAGGGGATCACAAATCTTTCAATCAGGAGTTTAAGGGAAGTAATGCAACTTCTTCTATGTGAAATGACACATTATCCCTACCAACACTATGGATATTAACTATATCTCTCCTCTAGTTCCTTCTGTTAAAAACCAGTGATGCTAGCAGCCCTTCCATGAGTTGGTTGCAGGTGTTTGTTGATACTATACTAACAATGCAAACTTCCAATAGTACTTACTACACTAAAAATGCAAGGAGCAAACACATTTGCACTTAGGCTTGCAGACACTCATTATCTTCTAATTGAAGCTCTAGAGCCCCTACTTGCTCATTACAGGTCTCCTAACAACAAAAAACACCACAAGTTTGCCAGCTGAATTGCTCAAATGTGCATCCCAATCCATGTGAGCATAAACGAACCTGTGAAAAACACCACATTCCAAACAGCAATTCTTTGCTAACATTGTTTACCATGATTATGGATGGAAACAGCGCCAGGGGAGGTTCAGGCTGGACATTAGGAGGAATTTCTTTACTGAAAGGGTTGTCAGCCATTGGAACAGGCTGCCCAGGGAGGTGGTTGAGTCACCGTCCCTGGAGGTGTTTAAGAGATGGCTGGATGTTGTGTTGGGGAGCATCATTTAGTGGGGTGATAGGGCTAGGAAAAAGGCTGGACTCGATGATCTTCAAGGTCTTTTCCAGCTGTAACTGTTCTATGATTCTATGATTTAGAATACCTTCAGCCTGAATCATTACACACAGAAGAAAATTCACAGCTATAGTGCATGACTTCTAATAATGTTGTTGTTTACAAGTTTAACTGCTATTATTAGTGACAAAAGTTTTCCTAACTACTTCCTCATGTGCAAGAAACCATTTACTAATAAGGCAAGCAAAACCTTATTGATATCTCTACACAAATCACTAATAAACCTAGTTCTGTGTTTCACAATACAAATATTGTGATTCCCAGTTTTAACACAATAATGCAATTACATTTCTGTATAATATTTGCATCCTTTGTGAAAGAATCCCTCAAAAATTCAAGAAATTACTTTGCATTTGACTGTACAGAAGCCCATTTGTATGTTACCAGACTCTACCACATTGGCTTAACTTTGAACATAGCAAAGTGAGTATGCTGAGAGAAGAAAGCTTTTGCTATTTGAAATAAATGCTGTTTGTTAATGTCTCTTTTAACAACCAATAGTTGCTTTAAAAGTTAAACAGTTCTTGTTTATTTCTTCAAAAGAGGACATACCTCCTAACTTACAGTTAGAAAGACTGCACCACCAAAGGGAGGACCATCCTTGCTGCCTTTTCACCTTCACCAGGCTTTAACAGCTTTGCCTCCCAATGCTTAAGGCAGCACAAGCAGCTGCGAGGTAGATGCAAACAAGACATCTGACCAAGCAGGAAGAGTACGACTTATCCCAAGCCCCATATATATGGCTGATGGGAACAGCACTTCTGATGCAAGTTTTCACAAGATCCCACTCAACCACACACCGAGCCTCACATTCTTTCACCCACTATACCGTCCTTCCTAAGGGCTCCAGCCCCATCCCTGCCTCGCTCGCCAGCTGAAGCACTGCAGTCCCAGGCCAGCGGTCCCCGCTCTGAGAAGGGGGCAGCGCTCCCCCAGCCCACGGCAGGACCAAGTGACGGCCGGGCGCGCGGCGCAGCCTTTGTGGGCGCCCCCCTGCCACACAGCCGATGGGCCCGGCCGAGGGGAGCCGCCAACCCCAACCTCCAGCAGCTAACCCCCCGAGGCTGCCGTCCCACAGCGGCCGCTCACGCTGTCTTTATCCGATAAGCCCTGGCGCCGTTTTTCTCCGTCCAAGATAGCGGCAGCGAAGTGCTGCCTCTTGGAGCGCTTCTCCATGGCTTAGCTGCTCCCTCGGCAACGGGCTGCAGGTAGTAACCGCCTGCGCACTTCGCAACGTGCAACCACCCTGTACCAAGACAGAACTCTCTCCGCATGACCCAGGCGTGACGTCGCGCCATAGCACAGCGTCGTGACGTCAGACGGGCGGGCCTAGCAGTAGCGGAGGTAACGGCGGGAGGCTGTCATGGAGGGTCGGGGTCGCGTTCTATGAGCAAGAGCGGGGATCGGGCCTTTGGGTCGGGGGTCGCTGGTGTCCTCGCCCCCACATACCTGCGCAGCTCCCTCCGGCCTCTACGAGCCGTAGAGAAATGCTGGTGCCGCCACCAGAGGTCGAGGCGGGGGCAGCTCTGCCTCTGCAGCGCGGTGCTATCACTTGTAGACGGCTAGGACCTGCTGGCGGGCTCTCCTTGGCAGAGTGCTGCCGGCGCCGTGTCTGGTCCGTCTTAGGCAATAAAGGGTGGTTGTGGTAGTTCAAGTTTTGCTTCGGCCTCCTCTCTCTGACAGTGAAAGGTAGGGGGCCTCAAATTAAGGTGAAGGACTCAAATACATGTTTTACTAACATTCTAGATTTTTTGTTTGTTTTGTTTAGTTGGTTTGGAGTTTTTTTAATAACTTTTAGGATACTCCTGATTGCAGCCGATACCAGTTCATTATAGGAACTGTCATACTTGCTCTGTGCTGCTACCCATATAAATATGTAGTCTCTCCTTGAAGCTATGAACTGAGAAATTACATGCTGTGAGGGTCAATCCCATCACATAATTAAAGAAGGAGTGTTTATAATTTCACTTTAGTGGAATATTTATATATTTGTTGTGATACTGCTTTTTCAAACAATCTCTTGTCCAGTTTGATGAGGAAGTGTGACTCTACTAAATCAGAAGCATTTTTGTCCTTGTTAGTGTGAGCAGTTCTATCTTTGCAAATTCTTTAATCTAAATGTGTGCTTCTGAATCAGTCCATCTTTCTGTTTAGACTAATATGCAAATAACATTTATGCTTAGATTGTTCTATCATTTCTACTGGATCATATAGAATTCATGTTACATGTTTTTTCTGGTCATAAGGACTGAAACTATAGGTTTTACCTAAAGTAGCATCAGTTTCCCTGCGAGCTTAGAAGCTCAGACAGAACAGTTATATATAAGCTGGAATCTTTTCCTTCAGTCTTGGCATCAGTTCAGTAGCTATAAATTCAGAAATATACCATCCTGGTGTTGTGCAAATAGAGCAATTCTTCATTTTTCCATAAGGTGGTTCTGCTCAGAGTTGATTTCATCACACGCGTAGATGAAAGCAGCATTGCAAACCTTAACAACTTGCTTACAGAAGTGTATTACTATCTGTGCTTGTGGGTATGCTTTAATAGCAATTTTCTTTGTTAGCATATACTTTCTTAATGCAAGGACTCCTTTTTTTATGTGTTCTAGATGACATCAGACTTGGTCACTACTTGTCTTTCTCCACCTGTGCATTATGTGATTTGTAAACTTGGATTTGAGAAGGAAGACACCTATGACAATAATATTTTATCTGAAAATGGTGAAATATGTTGGCAAGCTGTAACAGAGCATGTGTGTTACCTTGAATCAGGTTGGTGTTTACCTGCTGTAGTACTGTTAAATTTAAGACTAAAGCAGAATCTCAGTACAGTTCATAGCAATCCTGGCTTAGTTATAGCATTGTATTACAGTACAGCTTTAGCTTTTCTGCAGATTAGAGTAGGTACAGTTCATATCTACAAGGAGCTTTACATTTCTCAATAACGTTTGGTATTTGGTTATTGCTGGCTCATAAGATTCATGTAATCACTGCTACATAAGTAGCTGTTCCTTTGCTTCTTCGTTCATCTTTGTTCCCAACCTCATGTGCCTGTACATAAGGGACAGCTTGGTTTCCCTTCTGTATGTAGAATAGTTTATAAGGTTTTTTTTAAACAAAACAAAATTCTTATGCCCTTATGAACTTGTTGAATTTTAATTTGCCAAATTGTATCATGCAAGCTCTGTTATTCATTTTCAGAGATAGTAAAAATTATAGTTTCTGTCTCAAGCAATACCTTCCAGTAAATTAGAAGAATTTATTTTCCTATAGAAGTGTCTCACCAAAGAGGAGCAGTGATGCCACTCTATAAGGTACCACATCCATCTGCGTTCTTTAAAGGTTGCTGGTGGGGCAGCTTGACTGATCCCTCTGACCCTGCACAAGCTTTCAGCTTGATTATGTGGATTTTGTGTACTCTAGTAGGTTCTTCCAATTTCAACAAAACCAGAACATAATAACCCTCTTTGCTTCCCTATTTTCTTGTATTAAGTGGTTTCGGTTTATTATTTTTGGGGGTGTTTTTTGTTGTTTTGGGTTTTTTTTTTAACATGGAGAAGGTATTCGATCTTATTTCATTTCACACCGCACTTTATCTTATCTATGTGGTCTTCTGGATGGCAAATTGTAGTGTATTAGTTGTACTATATTAGTCTGGATAAAATTGTTATTCACAAGCTCTAGTGGGTTTTACTTCTTGTGAATTTTCAATCTTCTGTTTTTCAATTTAAGATCAAAGTGTGGATTATATTGAAAGCATACGCTCATTAGGACCTGTATGTGAATCTGTTAATCAGCACTTCAAATCTCTGACCAAGGAGCAATTTGCAATTCAGTATGCATTATGGTTTCACTGGACAAACTGCACAGAGGTATGGAAATGTCTGTTGACAATTTGTCTTTTGGCACATGAATGCTTTGTGGAAGTTTATGTGAGAACACAAGAAATATTGATGAGCCAAAATGCTTAGAAATTGTAACTAATTGTCCTTTTCTGATGCGTACTTGCTTCTGATTTTCTTGGCTTTATAATTAGATTTTGTATACACTGTCAGGGAGAGAAGATGAGGTGCTTTGAGCTTGTTATAACCTAAGATGATAGGATTTTGTTTTTTTAATAGACTGTGCCTAATATCAGGTTTTACTGTGTAAAGTTATTGTTGATAGTTTTTATTAGATGTAAGACAGTAGATACATTGCAACTAAAAATACAAGAGGAGCTCTAGGGCAGTTTCTTTCCAGACATCTACATTTTAATCTCCTTGGCATGGTTTTGTTTCTACATTTGTATAGTGACCATCAACAGGAATATTTAGGTTTCTTCATGATTTTCACAATTGGATTTTCTCCTTCTAAATACGTAACACAACATTCTTGCTCTCCCCCATCATACAGTTACTTCTTGAAGTATTTGATGTTCTACAATCTACACAAACTACAGAAGTTGCTCTTGGCTTAATGAAAATAACATCATGCTTGGAGCGAGCCTTGGGTGATGTAAGTGCTACCATAAGGAGTCTATTGCAGATTTGGGTTTATAAGATAGGAATGAGCTCTTGGGTTTAATTGCACATTGAAGAAGTGAGATTACTTGGTATTGTAGCAGTACACTGATAGCCCAGCTGCAATTTGAGTTGGACAGATGCTCTCTTCTGGATTGAGTTGTGCTGATGGAAACATCTTTTGGGGCTATTTCACCTGTGATGGTAGAGTTGCTTATGTGAGTGCTGTTACTAACTGATTTCATTAAAGAAGATCAGTATCTTCCCCCCCTCCCCCCAAAAAAAGACCAGTATATGTACAGACACTGTGAAGAAGCTAACTATGGGACCATTAAGGCATCCACTCACTCTTCCCTTCCTGATATGTTCTGTAAATTTTTATTTGTCATGAAATTACAGAACATAAAGCCTTTTTAATGATTTGGTGGGTTTTATTGGATTCATGTTTTTACAATAATGAAAATAGTTACTGGGTGAAGTAGTCAAGTTATATGTTTGAAATAAAAAGTAGTGTACTGACGTGTTATCTATTTTTTTTTTTAATAGGTATATTTACTGATGGGGAAAGATTGCCCTTTCCTTCTAAGAGACTTGCTTGCATCTCAGCAGCTTGCACATGTCTTTGGACAAGCTGTAGTAAGTGCATAGTTTTGAAATAAGTAAAAAATATTGAGCTGGTTTTCTTCTTGCCAGTGGTAGATTTCCAAGCATAGCCTTTGCTTGCACTGAAGAAGAGTCTGTAAATTCTGTAATACATTGGAAAAAGTTTTGTTTTATACACGTTAGAGTCTGGGGGGATATATGGCAAAAAGAGTGAATACTGTAAATGGAAATATTTTTAATGGCAAGCCCATAAGCTCTTACTTGCTTTTCTACATGAAAAACATACACATGTAAAATTTCACATATCTGTCAAGGAGTTGTCTGTCTCGTTCTGAGTTGCACTGCTCAAAAATGCACATCCTGCATTAACTGTTTCTGATAAGCTGTGTTCCTCTTCACCACCATTCTAGTAAGATGCTTTATAACATTTACCACAACAGAATTTTTCAAAAGAGAGGAAACTAATTTGTTCATCCCCATGTGGAAAAAATTAATAAAAACAAATCTCTGATGACACTTCCACTCTTGTGTAAACAGAGTAGGTGGTCTTTCTCATACAGTTTTACAAACATAAATAGACAGGACTAGATGCAATGGGAAGAAACTAGCACACAAGAAGTTCCATCTTAACATGAGGAGGAACTTTTTTACTTTGAGGGTGGTGGAGCACTGGAACAGGCTGCCCTGAGAGATGATTGAGTCTCCATCTCTGGAGATATTCAAAACCCAGCTAGGTACCATCCTGTGCAACCTGCTCTGGGTTATCCTGCTTTTGCAGGGAGGTTGGGCTAGATGATCTCCAGAGGTCCCTTCCAACCCCTAACATTCTCTGATTCTGTGACTCTTTGTTAGGACAAAATATTGGATGTGAACTGTAGAAGTTTGTACTGTTAGCCAGTCTAGTAGTGTTACAGGGATTATGCTTGAATTTTGATGGCATGTGGAATAGTTAAATTCTTACAGTTAAAAACAAACAAACAAGCAAAAACAAATTTCCTTTTTGTTTGATAGTGATCTGGGAATACAGCTTTGAATGCAAATTCTTTTTTTTTTCTGTTAATTTGTATTATATTATGATGTATTTATACTACAAGAAGTAAGAGCTAAACTTGATCTCATTTGTCTGTCGTGACTGTTTGGAATGTCTATTAGCTGGTTTTGTTCTCCCTGTATTGCATTCTGTAGCATATGCAAGTAAATGGAAAGATTTCCTTTCAGAGAACACTGAGAATTGCAAATAGTGCGTTTCCATTACTGTGACAAGGTGTGGCAAATCATCATGAGAATAGATATTGTAGTTTCTAAATAATTTCTGAAATTTTCTGTTAAGGAAAGATACAAGGTAATAAATAATAGATTTCTTCATGCAGTAATCACTTTGTTTATTAATTAGATGAATGTACTGAGAGTATTCATTGGATCTCCGTATGGTCTGAATCTTCGTAATATTTTGTGGCATGGGTTTGCATCCCCACAAGAAATTCCTGCAAAGTAAGTTGCCAAAAGAAAAAAAAAAAAAGTTGTTAGCAGTCAGACTTCAGAGTGCTTGAAAAGCTGGTAGTAAAACTTACTGCTCTTACTGGAAGAAAAAAAAAAATTAAATAAGAAGTGGCCAAAGGCAGTATCCTGACAGTTATCCTGCTTCTGTTGGAAAGGGATTTCCATACATGAGCATTGTAAAGCAGGTCAGTTTTAAGACCAGTGGTTTTTTTTTTACAAGCAGGAGAAGTATAAAAGTCTTTTTTTGTCTGTCAGGGAAGTCAGGAATAACTCAGAACAACAGGCAGAGGAGCAGAGGAATAGAGGAAGAGGAGGAACAATAGCAGCCAATGTAGAGTACAGTGATGCTTTTTTCCTAATTCTACATTGTTTTTTTGTTTTTGTAAATGCAATTAAGTGCCCCTAATCAAAAAAGATAGGGAGTGTAAGTTTTGGGTGTTTTTTGAAAGAGCAAAAAACTCCTATGTCCCCAACCCACAAATGCTGATTCTTTGTGAAAGGTTTAGTTGTATAAGCTTTTCTAATATATTGTGGTATTCTCCCTAGATATTGTGCTATGCTGCTTTTTTTAACTGCAGGATTGGGTCAGTTGTTACAGACACATCTTCAGCAAACTAAATGCATTTTAGTACATCGACCTTATGTGATCTTCGTTAGCTTAGATGAACTTGATATATTTCCAGGCAAGTATTTTACCATCAGCAAGTTTTTGTTATGCTATATTTGCACTTAGTTCATTATCCAAAAGTGCTATTGAAAATAATGCATTTTTTACAGTTCTAAGATTGAATCTTAATTAAAATACCTGTATACAGTGTCATTAGATGAATCAATCATGTTTGTAGAACTTGGTAATATGCTGGCAGTTCCAGTAACTGTTGAGTCAAACAATAGTGTTCTAAAATAATTGAAATATGTAAGGCTGTTGCTTCATTTTTGATTAACATTTTGTGTTCATTTTTGATAAGTTTATTTCATTTAGCAGTTGTCTAGCTTGCCTTTACAAAATCTAACTCTTTCCAGAATCAGTGGGTTCTAGCTTTAAGGATCCCTGCAGAGTGCCCTGCATCCTGCAAGGAAGGTAGTATTGAAACAGAAGTGAAGGATGGTGACATATCTGCACCACTGAATATTTTCTCTGGGAAGGACCTGAAGTGTCATATTAAAATCTTCTCTTTTGCCTGACTACAGAGCTTATTGAGTTTATTCCTACTATTTTTAAAGCAACAACGGCATGTGGGGAATGTTGGTGCCAGTGGTGGTCATGGTCAGTTTGTGCTATGTACTCAATTTGCCAGTGGAACATCTGTTTGTGGAAAGGGGCTTTTGGGAACCAAATAAAGCTGATAACATTCCATTCATAATGTAGTATAAAACTTATAGCTGCTGATTTACTTTGAATAGATACTTTCTGCAATCAAGTTGCACTTGCCATTTTAAGCTTTCTCTTAGACAATTGTAATGTGAATTTGTGAGTTTCATTATATGGTAACATCGACGTATGAAACATTGATTCATATTGTTTATCAATATTGTTTTGTTAACTTGCAGATCTTAATGATGAAACACTTTCTATAGCTGAAGAGCTAGTAAAACTGTCCAGTTTTGTATTGAAAACAATGTTACCATTTTGGATGTCTGCTTTAACAGCTTTCAAGCAAAGCAGGTAACAGTCTATTTTTAAAATTATGATTATGATTATTATTAACATAATATATAGTTATATATTCTATATTTATCAAATAATGGCAGTTGTAGATTACAAAGCTTTTTTTGCTAAATCTGTGGCTTAACGACATATAGTTATACATTGTTATAGTGGCCTGTTAGAAAGTTTGTGGACTTACTATTTTATTTTGTGCCAACTAGGATTAGATTATTTAGATTATTTTAAAATTTAAAAAGATCTATTGCAGACATAGCAAAAAAGAAGAATTTTACAAAGCAAGTGGAAACAAATTTTCAGATATTAACATCTGCCTTTTTATAAGTTATTCTTATCTCTGAGCTGGTTTGAATTTGGTAGATCAGGTTCTGTTGAGCAGGTAGCCATTTATTGTTTATTTACAAAGCATATTACAAAGAAACTTTGGTCTAGATTGTTTGACCTGAGAATGTAACTCTGAGATGGCTCAAATTTCCACTTGGATTATATTTATAAGGGGAGAAAACCCCTTTGCGTATCTCTTATTTTTTCAGGTATGCTGACTGTGTGATTCTCTTACTTCCTCAGCTGGAAGCTGGACTTAGATTGCTCTTCACTATAGCTAATAAGTGTCCGAATCGATTCCTAACAGCCGAGGTAAAATTTCTGTCTGAAGTCAATTATGATTTAGTGTGAACAATATTTTCAAAATAGTAATTCTAGAAGCAGAGAGAAATAATTGTAGAAACATCTAGAAATTTTCCCCCAAAATATTTCAGTCAATTGTGGAACACTGCAAATTTCCAGTAGAGTTTCATGAATGCCTCTTATTTTTTTATAAAGATATATGCCAGTAAAATAAGTGTGAAAAAGTACTTGAAGGTTAGTGTTCAGAAACAGTAGTTTAGAGTAGAAAGTAGATCATGTTATATTTACTTGTAAAATTTGGCACAAAAGGCAGAAGTCCCTTTTTTATAATTTGTAAAGACTTTTTTTTTGCTATTCATGCAAACGAATAAATAGAAGTTTAGTATACATGTGCAGTTAATTGATTTAATTTGAAAATGAAATAATTTTAATTGTCTTTTGTTCTAGCCTTCTGCTCTCTACACCACTTTTGATGAGGTACTGGTGATTTTATTTTTTCGAATATATATCAGTGTAGTAATTTAAGAACATGCATGTTTCCCATTACTAGAGACCAGAAAGCACTTTTAAGACATTATTTCTATTTTTTTTCCAAATAAAAGATGATGAACAGTAAATATTTTAAATTTCTAATCCCCCAGAAAATGTAAAACCTAATACAAATGTTAATGAACAGACTTTAATTTCTCCTAAATGTTTTTATTTTGAAATTCATCTCACAGAAATGAACAGTCTATAATTTTTCCTAGATTCAGTTATTAAAAGTAAATACAAATAAGCAATATGAGCAGAAATCCTCAATTTTACAGTTCTTTTGACTTATATCAAATTATCTGTCAGTAATAATTAGTCACCTTGATTCTTGAGTGGCTGAACTCGTTAAAATTAGGGAAGTTAATTACTTTAGTTGCTGCTTTTTCTTTGACTGTTTGGCTTTCAATAGTAATTCTCTAATGAAATTACTTTTTTCTAGATGCTAGCAAAGCATTTGGATAATGAAGTCAACCAACTTCCTGCAGTTCTTGGGGAACCTGCCATGGCAAGTGTTTTGAAATTTTGGTAGTTGGCATTTTGTTTATTTGGAATTTTTTATTTGTTTGGTGTTTTGTTTTGTTTGTTTTTTAATTTAGTAGTATAATCATGTCTAATACTCCTTTATTTCACATAGCTTATCTCCCATCAGCTTGGAACGAGAAGCTTGTGACTCTTTTTCTTTGCAAAGGATACAAAGTAGTACCTGACAAGCTATATTGGATAAGGATATAAGACTTTCTTTCTCAAATACAGGAGTCTCAGAGATATTTTTCTGTAGACTTCTGAAGATCAGCTGAATGAAGCAGAAGAAAAACTAGTGCCTCATAGGGAAAAATAAAACTTATTTCTAGTTACTTCTGGGACGCATCTTACATTACGAGGGCAGATGGCACAAAAAACATAGCTTCCAACATATCAAAGCACATCCTTCGTCTTGCTACCCAAACCAAGCCAAATCTGTTGTTACGTGTCATGAAATAGCATGTATGTTATCTTTGAGTTTTCTCAGAAGCTACAAAGATGGACAAGTTGCCTCTTTTTTTTTTTTTTGCTATGAGCATAATTTGCATTTTTTTTCTAAACCCTTTCCAGTAGACATGATCACATACTTATCTTTCAGAGTTATTCTGTACACTGCATATTTTCTATTCTATGTGAATACATGTAAAATAGAAACCTATACACTTGCTATATGTTTCCACAGGAATTTCTTTGGGATTTCTTGAATCACCAAGAGGGTCCACGTATAAGAGATCGTTTAAGCCACGGAGAGATCGATCTAGAAGCATTTCCCAGAAAAGTAGCTAATCAGATAGTTGCATTTGCAATTAGTCTTCTCTGCAGATTCTCAGATGAGGACATGTTTGCTTCTAAGGTAGGGATCAACATTACGTTTTGGGAAGGTTTTTTTCAGTTGTTTTTGATGTCAAATCTGATTTTAGGGAGTCTCATATTTAAATCTTGCTTGACAGCAGCTTTTCTGAAAATGAAGTAATTCTCCCACAGTAAAAAACTGTGAAAGTATGTTTTTTCTAGTTTTGTAATGAAATAAGTACCAAAGTTTTTTACNGGGGTTTCGATTCTCTCTCCTTATCAGCTTCTAGGTTCCTCCTGGCAAATTCTTTCGGGGGGAGGGAAAGAGTTCAACTACTGAGTCCTTTTCTTTTAAAGAAACAGTGTCCATATCCAAACTCAAAAGTTCAAAAGGGAACATGACGTACACTCTTAAATTTTAATCACTCCAGGACAATGGTTCGTAAATTATAGTGATTCCACTTAATTCTGTCAAATAGTATTGATACCTAGCCTATTTATCTACTGAATTATCTGAAAGGTATGTAGAACAGCTGTAGCTCACCCACTGAAGTGTGTAATAGTTGAGATTTTCTTTCTCTGAGACACTGTAAATAATGGTGGCTCACTGATGGAGGTGTGATTTTTATCCACACTTTACTGTGAATTTGTGAACACTTTTTGTCTGGCAATACATGTTTCTCAACCTAAGCAACTGTTATATTTGTTCCTCCCAATTTCCTGTTAATATTTGGAATTACTTTTAATATCATGTAGCAACCTGTGAAATAAATCTTCTATTTATTAGTTGCAGGTCTTTTTAGTTTCTCAAGATAAACGTTGCATACTGCTGCATTCGGAGAACACTTAGTTACTTTTCTCTCAGCTGCTGTCAAGTTTCATAGTTAAAATATATCAAAGAAATTAAGCTTTAAACACCAACTGTGCTGTTTACTGCTTTCAGCCCTCAGACATTTGGAAGTCTTTGTTGACTTCAGTACTCTTAAGTGGCTTGCATAAAAGTACATCTAGGTCTGCATATGATTAGGAGAGTTTAAAGGAACTGTTGTGTATTGTCTATGATTTCGTATATCAGGAACACATGGCCATGAAACCACTGATGAACTGTGCAAGTTGCTACCGTTCTCGATTTCATCCCATTTCCCGACTCAGGAAACAGGTAGGTAATTCCAAGTGCAAAAGCACTTTTGTCCTTAAAGATGTGAATCCTTAAAATTCATCTGCTTGTTGTCTTCATACTCTGATTGTCCTCAAAAGTTAAAATCTTACATATTTTTGAATTTTATCTTTTGGACTTTACAGTTGCTAAAATGAGATGTAATTAAGCATGCTCCTGTTGATGCAATTGGTGCTATGTTTGTGCTCTAGATCACTGCAAAGGTTTATTCTTACCCAAACATTTGCTGTTCTGTAGTTTTCTTAATCTTCCTGTGCTTTCTTATGTTGGGAACATTGTGCTTGGTTGTGTTTCTAGGAGACTATTATTAAAGTTTTTATTGTATCAAAGCTAGCTGATTAAGATTCTGTCATTGTAGTAAAATCTGCTTCCAAGTGTTGTAGTAGTTCTGTGCTGATCAATTAATGGATTATTGAAGTGCTTGCAGATGTTCCTCTGTTGACTTGTAATTGCAGTGTAGGCATTCATAGTACTTTGCACTTCAACAGCATTCAAACTGTATGTTACAAAAGTCACATTAGTTACTTTTTTATATTAAAATAAAAAGGAAGAAAGAATAGTGAGTTTATTTGGATGATATTTTAGCATGAAAGTGTACATCAAGACTTTTTGCCCTAACATCAAGCTTAACAATTGATGTTGGCTTACACAATTATGACTACTGAATGAGTAACTTACTACCTGTGGCAGTTTTTTTCTAAAATAGCCACTAAGAAAAGCAGAATATGTCATCCTGTCTGTCAAAGGCTACACTTACCATAACATTTTTCATGATACATTTTTGAGGTGCTGGAATGTACAAAGAGGATTCATTTATGGCCTGAATTGCCAGCAGTGCCTGAGGAACATCTTAAGGTAGTTGAAGGGTATGTATATTCTATTAAAATAGATAATTCTTTAAGTAGTTATTAAGGATAGATAGGGGATTTAAGATGGTGAACTCTCCCTTCAGATACTTTACTAAGAAGATGATAGACAACAGAGGGGTTGTGAGAGGACCCCTTTGTTCTTTTTAGCTTAATCTGTGCTATACACATTAGTACTGATACTATAGAAACTATAAAAAGTGTGCTAACTTGAAGGGAATCAGAAGACATCTGAAACATACAAAGGTGTTAGTTATTGCATTTTCTGTTTCTGAAGAGATACTGAAGGACTGTTAGGAAGTTAAACTAGAGCTTGAGTCTGTTGCAATAAAAAAATAAAAAAAAACCCAACAGATAAAAGATAGCTCAGCAGATGTAAAACAAAATAATTGCATGAGATATTACTTAGCAAAAGAATGTTACATTCTCTAGTTAAGGAGGAGGTAATTAGTAATATCCCTGGTGGAAAGAGTACTTATTTAGAACTGAGTGGTGAAAATTCAATGTGCCTAGCACATACACTGCAGGATTTTGATGAATGATTACAAGGGGTTCAGAAGACTGCTGAGGCTGAGAGAAGATTTAATTAGTTGGAGAAAGAAAATCATGCTTGTAAGGTGGAGTGAAAAGAACCATAATATCAGAGTGAGAGTGGACATTGAATGCTCTGCTATCCAAAAACTCTGCATCTTGATCTATGCCATTTGAGAAGTAATAAGTGATACAGAGTTTTAGTATCTCATTTTTTTCTTTTATTTTTAAGGTTGGAAGACAATGCTGAAGCTAGTACTTTAATTTTGATGTTATCTGAAATAATATCCCAGTTGCAGCAGTATATGCCCCAGAAGTACTATAATTCTGATGATCCAATCAATAGCATCCTAACAGAGAGGTCAGTTTGATGTCCTCTCAGTTTCTGCTGTCAGCTTCTACATGCAGCCCAACACCAGAACTCTCAAACTTAAGTTACTCATTTCCCTGATTTTAGAACAATGCTTGAAATGTTACTTGCACTTTTCTAATGTTGCTCCTGATTTAGTCTAAAAATACTAAGAATACAGCTGAACATGATCTTCAAAATGAAGATGAGACATTGTAGATTTGAGACATTATTACAGTAGGGATTTTACTTGGAAATTAGTGTGAAAAAAACCAAACATTTTTCTTTCAGAACGGGGAAGCAAAATGTTTTAAATATTCATGTACTGACTAGAAGGAGTTGGTCTTAATCTCTTTTGTCTACTAAACCCATCAAAAACCTATTTTAATTTGCTAGGTGTTACAGCTGTGCATGACATTTAAAATAGTAATATGCTGCTATGTAATTCTATTCTTACATGCTTTAGTATCGAGATTCTGAAATAGAAGATACCTTGCTTTACTTGTCAGACTTTGAGGTATGTTAGTTCCAGTTGTATCTGGCTTGGAATAATGATCAAAACAATTTGACTTTTCATTGGCACTCTTGTAGCAATCTGAAGAGGGCCATGGCTGAACTAATATGTGGGAGCAAAATTCTCCTAATCAAACTCATGAAGCATGGGTAGGATAGCGCAACAATGATTTTACCTGTTGCTTTACTTTTGTACCATATGTGCCTTCTGTTTCCTACCCACCAAGCTGCACTTTTCTCATGTATGGAAAAGAAGCCTAGTTACTAAAACATTAAACCATTTTTAGAGTTTTCTGCCTTTGTCACTTTCAGTTATTAATATTTTGCTATCTCAGAGATCATTTGAGCATTGGGAAGATTAAGAAATATTTCTGTAAGCATAGTGTGTTTTAAGCGATGTGTGACACATTTGGATGGCAGATTAGAATATGACAGCAGAAGGGAGTTAGAGTACTTTAACAAAGCATAATCTGGTATAGTGTTGCCACCTGCATTTTATGAAATGTTAATTCTGTTTCTTGTTCTGTCCAGAAGAAAGACCACACAGTAATGGGAATACTAACTAATACCATTTGTTTGACTGAATTTTGTTATGATGGATACAGTTCATTGTAAATTGAACTATGGTGGGAGGCTTCAACCACAACCCTGCTGTGATCTGACGTGTTCAGTGTATCATTTCAGCCAGGCAGTTTTGTTTATTGTGGTTGTATTTCTTTGATCTGAAATGAGAAACATATTCATCACATGCAGTTTTGCATTTATATTCATTAAAGTGATAGAGAACAAAATCACTACTCCTACTAAGTAGATCTTTGGGGTTTTTTTTAGTCGTAAGAGTAAAGTTTCCAGGTTTTCTGAGCTGAAACAGTATGAATCAAACCAGACTGAATATTAAATGTATCTCATGATAAATTCAGCTAACAAAAGATTGAAATTAACAATTCCTTCCTGTTTTGAAGGCTATTGATTGAACTTTGTGATATGCATATTTGCACACTTTATTCTCCAAGACCTGTTCTGGAAATACTGGTGGTACTCCGTAAAATAAGCACACAGTGCCATCAGGTGTCTGAACAAGTTATTGCCAGCACTGAGCTGAGGTACAAACAGTGGATGAACAAGACTCTGCGTTCTCGCCAGAGAAGTAACTACCTACGAATGTTGAACAGGTTGGCTAATGGTTTCTCTTTACTTTGTGGTTAGGTTTATGAGAGAGTGGCTGCATGCTGTTGTTGCTAGCTTTCAGTGGTTTGTCCTAGAAGTTTAAAATCAACAGTGTCTGTGTGTCTTGTTAACCATTTAAAAGTTAAGTGTCAGCCCAAATTTCTACTATGTAGTAATATTGAAGTAACAAGAAAATCTCAAATTGAAGAGTAACTTAATGGATATTTCTATCATTTGTAGACCAGTTGACTTTAAGTTGCAAGCTTTCAAATACAAGTATCATTAAAATGTTAGATTGTATTTTTTAGTTGCTAGCTTTTCCTATTTAAGCATATAAAAGCCATTGAAGTTTTACCTGAATGCAATAGTTAAACTGATTTCAAGATTCTGTCTACTTCATTTAGTACTGCTGCTTTTTGTCATTATACCTGGGTCAGAATTTTCACAGATAGAAGGGAGATTATTTAGTATTCTGTTGATTTTGCCCCTATTCAGAAGTGTTTTCCAGTGATTTATGAGTCTACTTTAAAAACTGGGAAAACTGTGAGTATTGTATTCTTGGCCAGGTTATGTTCCTAAAAATGTTAACCGTATTATTTAAGAAACACAGCTTAAGCTGACAACTGGTGATACATCTTTGCAATTCAGTTGTACTCTATTATCTATGAAGTAATGGGTGCTGGTGAGTTTTCCTTTGGAATCTTAGCTATATATGTTTCTATTTTTCCGTCTTTCTAAGGTTTCATAATTTATAGTCTTTATTTATAGTTTTGATATTTGCTCTGCCTCTTTGCTGAAGAACATGTCATAGTCTTTTCCCCCGTCCCCCAGGGAAATATCCAGCTATTTAGGATGGATGCAGAAGTCTGAAGAATTTTTTATATCAGTGTTTTCTATTCAGTTTGGTCCTAGTTTGTTTATTTTTACAATATTTTTGCTTATTTCTAGCATTAAATTTTTGTCTCCGGTGTTGCGGCTCATCTTACTGTTAATTACTCTGGAATTAGTCAATGTTCATTTGGTTTGTAAGAAGAATCCTCTTGATTATCAGCAGTACCTGAAGTGAGTGTATTTCATATATTCCTATGAAAATAGGAAGTTGTACACATTCCTTTTTGATCTATACTATAATCCTGTAGAGGAAAAAATAACAAGGGACATCATGACATTGAGTACATTGTCATCCTTCTTTCTGTAATTATAGTCATAATTATATCTCAGACCATGTTCACTCAAGAACTAAAATAATTTAGCTGAAAATATATGGTCCAGTTATTCATGTTTTTAATTTTTATTAGACTCTTCCTTACTAAAAAGATAAAGAATGATCATATACTCAGAAAGCATTAAGACATAAAAACTGTATTTAAGATGTTGTTAATTCTATTCCTTGTGTGCCAGTTAACAGCTGGTTGGATATCACAGGAGTTGTGGAACACTTGACTGAGAAAGAAAAGGAAGGCATTTGAGGAAAATTCTATCACACATTGCAGTTCTGATAATCATCACTTGTTATTGTGAGAATGAGGGAGTGATTCTTTTCCAGAAGTAGAAGAAACCATAATGTATTGATCATCCTGAAGGAGATTTGGAAATTTGGAGGCATTAGCAGCTTTAAATCTAGCGTTGAGATATTTTTCTTAATTTATTTTTTCTTTTTAAATGTTTTAATGAGGTTTTCTTCTTTGGTTTTATTTCTTGTAGGTTTTTGAAATCAGTCTTGCAGTATACTGAGAACTTGGTAACATACACAAGCTCTGAGAAAAACAAGTGGGATGAAACTGTGGAGCTTACAAACAAAATTTTGTCAAAAATAAGGAAAATCAGTGACAGAAAGCTAATGTTAATGCAGCTAGCTACATAAATTAATTTGGTTTAAAATTATTTGGACACTGTTATATCTTAAGAGTTCTGGAGTCCTCAGATTTGACAAATCTAATTCAAAGACAAACTTGAATCAATTAAATCAATGCAAAATTTAGTCTTTTTATTAGAAGGTGGCTGTTGAGACTGGAGTTGAATGATCAAGCTTCCAAGGAATGGACTCTGCCAAACCCAGTGAAAAAATTTACTGTGAGCTTAATGAATCTGATGCAAGTGCATCAATAAGTGTATTGTCTGTTTAGTAGTTTGGGGGGTTGTTTTGTTTTGTGTTTTTTTTGTCATTTTCTATTATACTGAAAATACCTAATAAAAGAGTGTGAATAAAAGCTCTGGAAAATTTAAAATCCAAAAAGTAATTTTTTACTTTGAAATATAATGGAAGTAATGTCAGACACATATCAAGAAATCATGAACATTTAGCATTTGCTTGTTGGCAACTGTGATTGTTGCTAAAACAGAGTCAAAACTTGCACTGAGGTAATCAGTTGTTTATATACTAGGATTTAAAGGACTCAGGATGGAGTAACTTTTGCATAGAAGAAGTTATTTTGTTTAATTTCGTCTACTTGTTCCCAATACGTATCTAATTAGTTAGTGAGTTCATTTCGTGAAGATTAAATATGAACACTCACATGCATATGCTCACAGACATGTATTTATTGTGGCTCAAAAAGTTATCCTCTTGTTGCATGCAAAATTCGTTTGTGTTTGTGGTTTTTTGGTTTGGTTTGGTTTGGTTTTTTTAAATAATCCTCCCACTTTTTCATCACCAAAGAGTAGAATTTCAAAGGAGTGCATCATTTGAAGAACAGATTCACAGAAGGCCACCAGTCTCTATCCATTTGCCTTCTCCTAAGGAGAGTAAAACCAGAGGGCAATGTTGGGAGAATGTTTGCTTCTACAAAGGAGTAGAGATTCAGGTTACATACTAGTAATATGAAATAACCAGAGGCATCCAATGGGTTACATGCATGAGTAATGCTGACAAAACATCACATTTAAATGCAAGCGTTCTGATTTTTGTTGTCCTAAAGGGACTTAATTCTGGAGCTGAGCTGTCCAAAACTGCTTATTTATCCAACAGGCATTCAAGTAGTTGTTCAGTTTTATTTTTCAAAATTCTTTCATTCTTGAAATTTCAAATGTCTGTAATTGTACCAAAGAATGTTTTCATGTGAATGTGGTATTGCATCAAAGTATAACTTGCATCTGTTTTAATTGTTGGCCTTGCTCCCTGAGGTCTGCATTTTTCTGGAGCTAGTGTTCACTCAGTGAAGCTATACAAGCTTAGATGTGGAGTCTTCCTCAGCATCCTCTGAGGAAGGTCATTGAAATATTTCGTTTACCTGGATAATGCTGATAAGAGTGATAATTCTTTAGTCAGTTCTTCCAAGTTTAATTCATCAATTTAGATATGTGTATTTTTTAATTAAAAATAACTGAGAAGTTGTTTCTAAAATGTCCTGATCTCACAAGCTAACATTAGACTCTCCAACTCAAAGAATTTATGACAGAAATTTTGAAAATGTGAATGGAAATCAGTTATCCATCTTTTTGGCTAAGTCACTGGAATTCTTTTGCATCTTCATGAATATCTTAACTGAATTAGAAAATTAGCATCTCTGTGATCATTTTATCTTTTCAGTAGTGAGATGCAGTTCCTCTGCCTGCCTTCCACCTCAAGGCGAGTTCTCAGGTGAGAGATTGTATTAAATAATAAGAAATTGGATGCTCTTATTTCAAATTGGAATGGATATAGTTTTCAAGAGTAGAGATCCTTTGCTGCTTACATTAGAACCTGTGAAAATTAATGTTGTAGGAAGTCCTCTAATGCCATTGTCCCCATCATTCTATGAGCATTTTTGTTCATATGTGTAAATGTTTGAAGACAAGCCAATCCCTGAAATAATTATGTTGTAGTTGTGTGAGTATTTGTGGGGTTTGGTACCTTCTATGGAACATCAAGATGAACTAGAAGTTTTCTGAGATGGATGCTGCACAAACACAATGAAACATCAGTTATGGTAGGCATCTGTGTGTGGAAACAGAGCCTGTCCATTATTTCTTCTCTGTTACTCTCTAGTGAGTGCTCTCCACAATAATGTTTGGAGAGGTTAGAAATAGAACCATGTGTTCTTACACATATAAGTGGCTAAAAATACTTTAAAACTGTTTTGGGGTTGTCATCGTTATTGCATTATACAGAAGCATTTTAAATAAGAAATAGAGCAACAAATTAGATTTACTGCATTTTTTAACACTTCACCATCTGTTTTCAAGCAGCTTGGTTGTCTTTGAAGTGAACACATGGTGGCAGTGTTTGGTAATTCAAAATAGCATTCCATCCTGACTTTCTTACCTCTTTTCTTAGATTGTGTACAAAGAAATCAAGTTTTCTTCTGGTTTCATGAGCTTCATTGTAAGTTCATCAGCTTTAACTGTGGCCACTGCTTCTGATGAAACTTTTTTCTGTTGTTGTTTGTTTCAAATCACTTTTGGAGAAGCTGAACACCTCTGAAAAGATGTTTTGTAATCAGCATTTTAATAATTAGGTATTCATCACATTCACCACATTACTTGCTGAGGACTTTTCAGATTTGCCAGAAATTTATCAGCTTTTCCTCTCCTTAGGTTGTTTAAGAGAATGAGTTCTTTGAATTTAATAAATAGTTTATTTTGACAAATTATTGTTTATTACAAGACATAAGAAGATATATACATTTCTAAAGGAAAAAAAAATCTAGATTATCCTTTGTTAATTGCTGTGATGTGATGAAAAGTCTTATCTCAAAAGCAAACTGTATCTTTTGAACAAAAATAATAATTGTCAAATAATGTATTTACTAAGAAAATTACTCTTTAGGCTCAGCCTTATTGCTGTGGTAATGATTTTTCTGTCTCTTAAAACTGAATTGTGCTATTCATTTGCCACTCTGTGAAGAAGATATAGTTGAGCATTGCTTGTTGGGTGGCCTTTGAAAACCTTGTCCGTAGTAACACTTTCAAACCATGCAGAGAGGTTGCAGTTAAAGAAGATTTTCATTTTCATGAAGTAATTTTTTGTATGCTGTGAAATCTTGTGTATAAATGTTGGAATGTTCCCAGCAGACCTTGTTTTTGCCTTATACAACGTTAGTGGATCTGGTCTATGTATGGTGTATCACCTTTTTTGCATCAATGGGTCTGCACATGCAGAGCAGATTCGTGGCTGATATAAACTATTCTTGTTTGATGTACGTCAGTGCAGATCCTTTACTCCACTAAGGATCAGCCCTGTGATGTCTGGGTTTCTCTTGAAGTGGATTGGTTCATATCTGTGATTCTTCTTCAGGCTTACATATTTTCAGGGGACTGGAAGAAAGGGCTATACCTTTCAGATAGAACTGCTGTAGAGTAAAGCCTAATTAATTTAGTGGCTTATTTCACAGGGAAGTGGGGATCATGTGTGGGCTTGACAGCTATATACCAAGTTCCTAAATCTTTAATATTAAATAAATAAATAATAATTAAGTAAAGATCTTAAATCTCTAATATTTTTCTGTTTCAGAAAGAATTTCATCTAGAGTGGAAATCTGTTTTCTTTCTGAGGCTTTTTTAGGGGAAATGCTATAAGTTAGATCATCTTATTTTTGCTTTGTAAAAATTTTCAAGGGCAAACGCAAATCTGTTATTTAAGAGGTCTTTTAAGCTATATAGATTTTCAGATAGAAATTCACTGAAAGGAAAATGCCTGTTGTTTTTCTTTGCTGGGCCCCAAGCAATAGGATGTAAATATGAGTAGTAAATACTGCATGTGATCAAACTGGCATTTTTTCTGAAGGTGAGGATCCAAGACAATATATACAATTAAAGCCAACAGCCTTGCCTACCAAAAGGAGTCCATGCCTTCTGGCATTCTCCCCTGAATACCTCCTCTGTTCCTCTCCCATGTGTATGCATCTCACAATTTCTCTATGGGGCGGGAGGAGGCGGGGAAAGCTTACTAGAACCAGCCAGTGCCAGTTTGTTTTCCATGTTTTCTTTTCTCTGTAAGGGATTAGTTGTAGCAACAGATTTCATGTGCCAGAAAGTGGGTGAACATTAACTATTTTGTCATGCACTGATCCTTCCCACAACCCTGTAAAATTTGAAATGCAGGAATGGTTATTCATTAACATTTCTTTGTGTCTACAGGAAGTACATTTACTATGTAAACATGTTTTATATAGCACATACAGCTGTTTTGAACAAGCACTCAATGAAACATAAGAGTACAGTGCCTGCACTGCCACTTCAGAAACTCTGAAATACTACAGCATTGTGTTTTAGGAGAATAAACACACAAAAGACTTTGCCTGGAAAAATGAATGGTAGAAGTTTCTT
>VWZO01002678.1:161692-175139 GCA_013396975.1 Bucco capensis | reverse complement strand
GGGGGAGGGAATCATTCTTTTAATTTGTTTAATTATTTTGTATCCAAAATGCCTGAAAGTGCAGTCAATATTTAGAAGTGGGATGAGTGGAGGTGTGTTTCTGAAGTTCTGTATGCTGATTTTAGTAGAAATCCCATTAGAGAAGGAAAATTCAAGCACCATCAGATAGTCCATTTGTAATAGACTGTGGAGTATATTGTNAAGGCACTGATGAGGAGCATGGGTGGAGCCCTCCCTGGATCTTCATTCGCAAAGCCTAGCCATGCATACATATTGTCACTGGAAAAAAGACTTACGATGTGGAGAAAGTGTGCCTAGACTAGCTTGAAGAATCACAGGCCTCTTGTCCTGAGAATGTCAGTCTCATACCTGTGAGGAGCTTTATTAGTACTACTACTTCTTTGTGTAATGTGAGGAACTATGTCTGATACATCTCTCTGTGAGCTAAACTCCACCTTAAGTGCATTTTATGGAGCAGGAATTTTTCTGAAAAAGTGAGAAACGTTTCTGCTTCCCAGAAACAGCGGTAAACCAGAGTGTTTTAGCTGGGCTGTTGCCTCTAGGTGACCGAAGCTGTTAAGCTCTTTTGCCCCCTCAGAGCTATAGGATGGTGCATTTGCCAAGGTGCTTCTCAAACACTCTACACTGTAGGCCCTCCCATGTAAAGTTTATGATACCTGAGGACCACAGGACCGAGTAGCATAGGTGTGCTGCAGAGAGGGCTTATGTACTGCATACCAAGCCCAAGGGGATATACTGAAGTTCTGAGTTAGCCAGCATTTGGGCTATGGGCTGGTATACTGTGGGTTTGTGCTTGACCTTTAGCTGAGATAATCTTTGCTCAGGAAAGGCCAAGATGGGAGAAGAGGGTCTTGGTTGTTTAATGATTCTTATGTGTACCTACTAGGTGTAACTTTTATTAAATGTTAAGGAAGGGGAGGGTTTGTAATTATTTTAATGGGAAAATAATAATACTCTTAAACAGGCAGGATAATACAATGATAGGAGATTACAATTAGGTGAGCTCATAAGTTTTGGACCAATGACATCCATGCAGAAGTGGAAGGCTAATTCTACACATTCAGTAAAGAAAAAGTAACAAAAAAAAAATCTGCAGCTGACCCTTCAGGATATAATGCACTTGTGTCAACATGGACTATGCCCAAACATTGTTCTGCTGTGGAAGCAGCTGGATGCCCTGCCCTTAGGTTTATACAGAGCCAAAGGGAAAGGGTAAGGAGAGATGAGATGAGGGAGAAAGAGGCAGGACAGAAGATAAAGCAAACCCAAATTGCCTCTTCAACACCACACTCTAAACTGAAATTGTCCTGCAGCCGACCCTCTTAGTATTTATTTCTATGTATTATAGAATATGTATATTTAGGGACCTGTATCAGCAGGGAAAGAGTGTCTACCTCAAAGTCACAGGCATTGTTACAAGGAAACAATTTTTCTCCTTCCTTTACAAATATTTTTCTTCAGGAGTGTTGGCAGAGATGGGGAAAGGAGGGCAGGGGAGAGAGTAATAGCTATTTCTGTCTGATCTGTTATATTCAAGGTCTAATTTATAGTATTCCATGTAGCATGATGGTGTCATTTTAATGGTATATTAACACTGAAGTCTGGAATATTTATTTGGTTGAAAAATGCGCCTGATACTAAATACATCTCTGGGGAGATGGCTGTGGGATGATTACAGAACTGATGGCCATTAAATTGATAGCATTTCCCTGTCCTCCTGAGTCTTCTGCTGTAAAAGTGGGGCAGGGCATTTTCTGGTTAAGAGTAATGGTGTCTGTGCTATCCTGAGGGGCAGATGTGGCCCAGCACCTGCGCTCTGGATCCAGGATAGACAGAGCTTTTACATGATTTTCTTCCAGTTTGCTGTTAATTTCTATTCAGATTAATCAGTAGTTGCTTGACACGAGGAATTATATTGTGAGTGTTAGAGCTTTACCACACACCATTGTTGTTTATTCATTTACAGTCCATTATTCATGCTAGAAATATGAAATAGTGGCCATATTTGCATATGTGTAAACCCAGAGGGAGTTTATTATTGGAATTTTTTTGTTTGAGTATCTGTAATGTAGGTAACATTGAGATAGTGTCTAACAGAGATTCTCAGCATCTTAAACCAAGTTAACGTACTGAAGTAAAGGGACCTTTCCTGGGCATTGCAATTGCATTTTGTTTATTACTTGCACTGTAGCTATGACTGGGGATGTCCTAAGTGAGTTTAGAAATCATCTGGACTGAACTAGATTTCTCAGTTTCATTGCGTGATGCTAGGTACAGCTCAAGAGTGAGCAACTGCCTCTGCAAATACACATATTTAGTACTTTGTATTTGTACCTGGTTCCTGGAGGTTGATTTAGCATGGACTGTGTCACAGCTATGCTATGGACATTTGGTAGTTTATTTTCATTAACACTCAAGCAAAGTGCAGTCCTGTCTATGGGAAAGATGGGATGCATGATGGAGGGAGCTCTGCATCCCTGCATCTGTAGCACAGTGACATATAGCTATGGCTTCTGCAGGCTCATAGCAAACAGGGTGTGAGCAGGAGTGCACTGGTCATTTTACATCAGTGGGGCTGTGACAGTGGGGATTCACTTGCCAACACCCTTGCTGGATGGCAGGGATTGCAGCTGCTAGCAATCAAGAGGAAGCTATCGTTTCCTTTTGACTTTTACAAACTGGCCTAATATAAGTACTATTTATTCAGGTGGTTTTATACAAATTTTCCAAAGATCCTGAGTTTGACCTTTGTATATGTAGTTTCCCGTCCAATTAGTGAAAAGCATTTAGAAACGTCAAGGATGGGACTAGAAGAGGCCTCCTAGATGCTGTATGCTGCTGTCACAGCCAACCAGATTGCACACTATCGTTCTCTGCTCTACCAAATACCAGAAATAATTTGTCTGTTCTACTCTTCTGTTTGCTATACTGCTGTATCAGAACCTTGTTCAGGTTGCCTAGAAACCCTCATCTAGTATCCATTTTTTTTTCACAGTCCATTAATATTCATTTGTTCTTGTGCCAGTATTGTCCCCTGGTTGGGCAGCTCTTTTCTCTATCTAGTGTTTACAAATCACTTTGATGTATTTATAATAAGGAACTGTATCCTTTCTCAGCCTTTAAATTTTTAGGCTAAATAAGCTCAACTCTTTTAGTATCTGCTCATAAAATAGATTCATTATTTCCTGAATGTACCCAGCAGACTTTCCCTGCACCTGCTGTGGTTTTGGTTCCTCATCCATGGGACCAGTCTTACGCAATCCTCCCAGTCTCACCAAAGGGGTTGACCAGCATCTAGTATAACAGCAGGAATATCTGCCTGCCTGCCTGCACTGGCTTTACTTCACACGCTACACACCAAGACCACATACGCTTTTGCAGCATCTCCTGTTGATAGGTTCTGGTCTTTGTGTGATCATCAAATAAATAGAAGTCTTTTTACTCTTGGTCTTCCTCCAATAGGTATGGAGTTTTTAATTTTGTGCTCTGGAATCATAGAATCATAGAATCATAGAATGGCCAGGTTGGAAGGGACCTCAAAGATCATCTAGTTCCAACCCCCCCGCCNTGAGCCCACTTTTCAAGCCTGTCCATGATACCATGCTCTTATTTAGATCTCCCTTGCCCCTTCCTCACTTGAAATATTTCTTAGAAATATTGTCACTGATCTTACAGCTTCTCATGATGCATTTTTTTTCAGGCTCCTACTCAGTCCCTTTCTTAGTTTACAGCTTTTTAGGATGTAAAAATATTACCTTTTTTTTTAATGTAATTAGAAAATTACATTAGCCATCCATTAGCCGTCCTACCTTTGCTTCCATCTTTATATTGCCCTCACTCACAAAGCCTGGTGGTGAAGCCTTCATATACAGTTCAGGTCATGCTAGAACACATGCTCATGTGCTATGTCTTTAATGTGAAAAGAACCTAATTTTCTGTGATTTTCATTATATTTAATGCCTGAGTGTTTTTACTTTGTTTTGTTGAGTAAGGTCAAGCTCAGATCAGCTGGAATAATTTCGACTTTGGTGAAACACTTCCTCATCTGTAATGTGACTTCTTCAGAGCCCAATCCCAATTTCCAATATTTAGGTGATCCTTGTTTAATTCAATACACTTTGTGAGGTGATCGTTCATCCACTTGGGTTTGATGCCACAGAGTTCTCTCTTTGGTGAGAGGCTTGACATGTCACATAAATTTTGTCTTGAAGACATTCCAGGTTTCTTCTGAAATTCAGGTCAATGAGATTTTAAACCCAGTTCACTACAGGAACACATCCCATTACATTATCAAATTTAATTAAATTCCCAAATTTAATTCTTATCACTTTATCCCATAGGGCAGAAGCACAAATGAGAAGTTTGTGTTGCTTCTGTAGAAGCCTCTAAAGAGTCTTTGATTTGAGCCCAGCACCTTTCTCACAGCTCATGTGAATGGGTAATGGAGCTTGTCTGCTGCTGCTATGTGCTGGTGCCCTGAGCTGGGGCAGGTGCTCCCATGCGAGTGAGGATGTACAGATGCAGGGCCTGATGCTTGCTTAAAGTGGGATAGACACCTATTGGGCTCTGTCCTGCTCCTCCAGCAGCATGTCTGAACAAGAAACAATAACATGCTTGGTAATGGCACAAGTAAAGTTTTCCAAGGAGGGCAGGTGTGCCAGCTTGAAAGATAAACTCTTCCCCCATGTGACGATAAGATAAATGACCCGAATCTTGTGATTTAGTTAATGTTTCTGTCTTTAGCCTGCTGTGTACACAGCACCCTGCTGGATAAGCTGCCCAGAACTGTATGCCTCTGTATACACAGAGCTGTAACAGTTAGAAATATCATTCTCTCACCTGGTGTCCTTAACGGCCTTTAATCGTTATACATTGTTAATATATGCTTTTTATTGTACAGTGCAGCAGCTACCTTGCATTAAAAAAGGCCAGTGCCAATATTAAAATTAAAAGGCCAGTGGCAACATTGAATAACAACATTGGCTGTGACTGGAGGATCTTGTTTCACTGCTATTTCAGGCTGTCACGTTTCTCTGGAGCAGTTTTTAAATTATGTGTGAATTTAGGCAAATGTTTTTTGTTCGGTTGCCTTGAGAATTAGAGTTAATCCATCTTTCTCACCAAGGGAAAATTCCTCCAGAGGCTCCTTGCTCTCGTTTCACTGCTTATTGATTATCACTCCCAGTTTGCACGTTACTGGCTGCAGTGTTCCAGCTGCATTTGAATGAGCAAAAGAAAAGCCAGCTGGTGCTCTGTTGTACTGATTTTTATATCAGCATTTTGGTTTCAAAGACATTTATCTAATCTTATTAACTGGCTTTACCAAGAGGATTTCCTCACAGACTTAACTGGGAGAAAACAAATAGGCAATGAGGAGGGGGTGGTTGGTGGAGGATATCTTGTGTTACTCTGCACAGAAGCACATTCTTACCTACAGGAAATAAAAACTAAATCAGTTTTGCCAGTGAATCAAATGCTGGCACATCCCGATTAAGACAAAGCTCCCCAGTTTCCTTTATGTAAATGGCCTGTAAGAAGGTAAGGCAATGGGCATTTTTCTTCCATGCAAGTGCAGAGAAAAGGCCAGAAGGCACAACCTGCTGCATAGGGAAGTGCAGGCAGTGGGTCCATATCCGCACTCTGGGAAATGTGGCCAGAGGGCTGTGGCCATGTCCCTGGCACCTTCCTGAGCTCCCTTTCTAGTGAGCTGGTTTATTATGTGTGGAGCTTTTTAGATGTGACTAAGAGCCATATGTACACTCAGAGTGCAAAAAATGGAACAAATTTGGGGAAATTAGTTAAAATGATGCCTACATATTTGGCATTTCTAAGTACTAATGAAAACAATACACCCATTACTAAGGGCATATCTGTTAAAATAACATCAACAGGAGAGGAAAACACAGGGCACTGTGGTGAGAAGCTACACTTTTTCCCCAGCAAACGTATCTCCCATACCACCTTCATTTGTGTAGGTTGAGCACCTGTCCTCATGGGGAGGCTATTGCAAAATAAGTGAGTGTGTGTGAGGCAGTGAATTTAAAACAATGCTCTGAATCAGCTTGTTTCTTCACAAAGAATGCCTTTTGGTCAGTCCACCTAACACACCTCCAGACCTGGCTAGATATAGGCAGCACTCAGTAGCAAACGTGTGTCAAAAGTGGAAGTTAATGCTGGCATATTTCCCTAAGCCTTGTTCTGAGATGAAAGCAGTTTCTTGGTTCTCCAAGCTTAGCATTGTGCAATGAAGGTGGAAGGTTTATTTATTGTGTAAATATATTTGTTTGCTTCTCTATACTAATTTAGAACACTTTCAATCAAGCAGGGGCTCTTTAAAAATCTGGCTGTGCAGCACAGTGATGGCTTTTGATTTAAAGATGTGAATCATTGTTTCCCAAGTCATGGCCTGAGCCCAGGCTATCAAAAAGATCTTAACTGTACAGGATGAATAAAGCAGCCAGTGGTCTCCTTTCTCCTGGTAAAATTGAGTTGCCTGTGCTAGGAATAATGCTTTTATGTCCAGTAAGTGAAGCTTTGTTGGGGCATCCTCCAAGCATATGATAAAGACCATGCCAAATTTTTACTTCACTGTTGATTAAGAAGCAAAGTTTCCCACTTGTGAGAAATTGTGTGAGATTTAGTGTCAGTCCAAAGTGAGCTGCAGACTGTCCACTAGTGCACACCGAGTCCTTTCCAGATCTGCATCCTTAGGAGTACTCTGAGGCTGCAGACAGACCTAGTATGAGCATACAGAGGCACAGACAGGCTTTGCACCTGACTGACATAGTGTTACCAACTACTTAGCAGAACTCATAAGCTAAAGATCTGCAGAAATAATAAGCATATATATATATATATCTTTGTTCTATTTCTCATCCTTCTGAAGAGTTGGAACAGGGTGAAGCTCTCTATATTATTCAACTTCTTTTCCCAGTTGATAGTTTTCCTTCAGAATCATGCCTAAATGGAGTTGTTCTCTCTGTCCTTAGAGGATTTCCTTATTCAATTGAAATTCCTGCAAGAAAATATGCCTGTATTTTCTCTTTTTCATCTCAGTCTTATTATTTAGACACTGTTAAAGCAGTTGTGCATCCTTCTCCTTGACAGCAGGTTTCTTTGTTTTACTGCTGTTAATTTGCTTCTGTATAGCTGTACCCGGTTGAACTCTTTCCTTGCCTAACCAAACTCTAAATATTCCCACTGTTGGAGCATTGCACAGTCAGTAAATGACTGACTCTCCAGCAGAGAAATACTTTGATTTCCATAGTTAAAGAGAGATTTCTGTACATCAAAATATTTTATGGCTTAACAGAGCCATCTGAAATGCCTAACTTCTACCATAATTCTTAACTTGCACATAGATAAATACAAGAGTGTTATCTTGTGCCACCTACAATGTTAAATCTAATTTTTTCCCACCAAGGGAAGTAGATATAAATATACATTATATGTATAAAAACCAGACCCACACCCATGTACTGCAGATTGACACTTGTTGTAAAGATTTCCCATTTCAAATTGCATTTTGAGAATTATCAGTTAATTTTTAATAAATTTAATCCAAAAGCTTCTATCTTGTAGTGTCCTAGTTTCTTAATTAAAATGCCATATGGTACTAGGTGAAATGCTTTGTGGAAGAAATTGAAATCTCCTGTGTTATTATTTTGCCCTAATTAATAAAATTTGTGGTCCAACCTCTGTTGAGCATCCTCTGTATAACACTTTTTTCTACATTTCATCATGGCAAAGTATCCTCTGCCAGGCTTGAAATAACTACAGGAATCTAAGTTCAGAAGGCACTTTCCGAGTTTGTACACAGGGGCTATTTCTGTTCCATCAATTTTGTGTGAGTATCCAACCAAGGTGATTGTAAACCTTTTGTAGATAATTCATTCAAAATTTTCCAGTCACTTAGGAAACAGCCATAAGGTGACTCCACTGTCAACATTTGGCAGGGATCAATCTGTGTAGTAATTTGGAAGAAGCGCAAGTTCATAACGTTTTCCTTTTTTCCATGAAATATGATACAAAATGATGACTTGGTGTAGATCAATGCCTACTCACACCTCCACAGCTGGGATGTGAGAAGCTGACTTAATGAATTGTTTGAATTAGTTCAGGTTCTGTGGAATTGACTGTATACCTAGACCACATTTTGATCTCATCCAGCAAAGAAGTAGTGTCAGAATTCAAGTCCAACTTCACTTTCATAGAAATCTATCTTCAGTTCCAACTTAGATACCTAGAGCTGACTCCCTTCTGGAGTTGGCTGCTTCTATGACTATCTCTCTAGGCTGTGAATAGCTACAGTGCCTTTCCTTCTCTTGAACATCTGTGTCTTAGAGCCACTCAAAGTCAGCCTAATTTTCCAGGGGTGCGTTCCTTCCCTTTTTCTTCCCCTTGTTCCCCGATCCCAAATCTTCTGCTAAGAGACACCCTGGGAGCACGGGCTGTGGTGTCCACCGGAGGGAGTTGGAACATGAGATGGCTCCCACCCTGCAGCATTGTGCCTCCGGTGGGGCTGGGCTGGCGGAACAAGTCCTTCACCCTAATGCCCGTGCAAAAGCAAAAGCAAAAGCTGAAAAACAGCTGGACAAAGACTAGACATTGCTGGATCAAGTATTAATGAATAAGGACAAAGAAATCTTCCCAGAATTTTTTTTGTCTGTATCTCCCATTGCTTTTTTCTCTGTATCTCCCAGGGAGCTGCTTCATCATTTAAGCTATTTTTTCATGTAAATCACTGTCCTGTCTCTTTAGTTATTCCTTTGAAATGCCATCATGTTGTGACAATCTGAAGACAACCATTTGCCATAGGATGAGACAAGCCACCACACACAAGTAGTGAAGAGGAACTCAATCAGTATCTGCTCTTGAGTTAGTACCATTTTTATTTCCCAGGTTATAAAATTTTTCAGCTGCAAATTTAAGGTGTTGGTTGCAAACAGTTTATCCAGCTGCCCATGCTTTCATACTCAAAGAGAAATGGCTGATGACTGTTATTTCTCTGTGCAACTCTTGTCCATCATCACCGTGATATCTGAGCATGACTAACACCCTGCATGAGCACCGGGAAATTTGAGCCTATTTTAGTGAAGCATTTGCCTCGTGCTCTGTATTCCCTAGGAGCTGGAAAACTATAGGTCCAGCTTTCTTGGAGAAAATGTGCAATAACAAGCAGTAGAGTTTTGCATACTAAGGATTTGTAATTTCTGCAAGTGACCGGTCACCTGAACTTGGCTTTACAGGTCACTAAATAATAATACAAGGTTTATGTGTGAGGACTCACTGGNTGGAGCCCTCCCTGGATCTTCGTTCGCGAAGCCTAGCCATACATACACTGGAAACACAAGTCCATTGTGGATTTATGGCCTTCTTTGAAGAAAAAGAAGGAAATTGCATCTGTTTACATATGTTCACTCATAATTTGCAAGAAACCCAGATGTTAAAAGACTTGCAAATCCCTGCATAAATAAATAGCAAATAAGGACAAGATTTCTGCATTTAGGATGCCTTTTTAGTGTGTGTTCTTGAAGGATTTTTCTTTTCTGAGCATAAAGCACAGTTTCTTTTGAAAAAAGGAAATCAACATGCACCGTAAATGACAACTTGTTATGGATGTAAATATTAATTATACATTGAAATTCTGGAACTGTTTTTACTAGAAGCTTGTTAGCTTGTTAATTATCATAATTATCATACAAGGGGAAAGGGAAGAGAGAGGGAGACTGATTAGTGTTGGTAATTGGCCTCATCCTTTCTGTGCTGTTGCCTTTTTTTTCATTCGAGGAAAATTAATTCTGTGAAATTATCGCTAGGGTGCTGTGTGCTCCACAACACACCTGTATGATGTGGCATTGTTCTGTCAGAATACAGACTTAATTCATGCTTGGCACCTTTCCTGTCCCTCTCCTCCTTGTCACATTTGAGTCTGCCACTTCTGGGCAATGCCATATTGTGCACTGTTCTTCCCTCAAAATAAAACAGAAGTAAAAATAGAGTGCTCCTGAAACCTTAAGCAAATAAGGGCTGACAGAGGAATAAAGGAAAATGCTGTTATTTTAATTACAATAAAATAGAGGAACACCACACCTGGGAGGCACAGGGCTATTAGCAGATACCAGTAGGAACTGCAGCCATTCTTAGCGTTTCAGAGCGGTCTTAGGGCAAAATTCCTCCTCTTGCTGACCTTAATGGTCTCTTGTTTTCCTTGGTTACACCTATATGGGTAGGACAGCCCTGGGTACTGAGAAGAAAAAAAAAAGTCTCATACAGTGTTTGCTTGTAGAAGAGTTTTAACTCTGAAGTTGGAAACAAAAAGTGAGTTTAAATACCTGTGTTTCATCATGGCAAAAATTTGCCTTCCAGTTATTTAAGGTTCCATACTGACTTCTGGATTGCTTAGGTTATTCAAGAAAGATCTGGAAAAAAGTATCTGAATCCACCAAATCTGCAAAGAATGCAGAATTAGTCAAATTCTAAAAAGGCTGTGAGAAACTTCAGGGGCACCTAATCCAACTAGATGAATGGGTGGCACGGTGTCAGACAAAGTTCAACTCTGTTCAGACAAAGTGTTGCACACTGAAAGGGAGAAAAAAATGGATGTGCTCATATGCCTTACAGGGCTCTCAATTACCTGCAGTGGCTTGGGAAAGGCAGCTGAGTGTCACTCTGAACGACTCAGTGATCATTTGGATGCAGAGCACAGCTCTAATTTATTGGTCAGGCAAGATGTTAAAATGCAAAAGGAACAGGATAGAGAATAATGTGTAAAATACAAGCAATAATGAATGTTGATGATGCATTCACATTTGGAATAACATATGCAGGACTGGTCACCAAATACTCAAAGTTTCACAAGAAGCTTGCACCAAAGCAAGACAGAGTTCACAGAAAGGTGACAGGAATGGAAAAGGACATGCGAAATTTCCCAAGTGAGAAGAGAATTAAAAGATTGAACTGTTTACCTTTTAAAAAGATGAAAAAGAGGTGACATGGTATAAATACTGTAAAGGTAGCTTGTGCTATACAGCTAGCAAATAGGGAGCCTGGTTGGCCTGTGTTACAATTCAGGAGCAAGACAGGAGTGAGCAAATTGGAAACAACGAACAGAATGCGTTTTAGAGATATATCCTTGGCCTCAGTACCACCAGACATCCGTTGCTAAGCCTGTAGCAGCAAGTGGTTTGTCATAAATGGAGGGGGCTTGTGGAATGAACTGCTAGTGCTGAGCACCCACCACCCATGCTATGTGCTTTTGAGGCTTTTATGCTAGGCTAGACCTACTCTGTTCTTACTGACCAAGCATTCATCATCAGCAACTCCTCCGTCACACTCCTGTGTAGGTACTGTGGTTTATTTCCATGGTAATGAACTAGATAGAAATGAACACTCCACACCATGAAGCAAAATGTGGTACTTGGGGACCACAGGGAGAATTGATTCAAAAGCACAGCTCAGATGCAAACTCAATTGTTAATGCAGATGTATCTTTTAAGCCCAAGAACATACTAAGACTCAAAGTAAGGCTTGACATTTATACTGTAAAAAATAATGTCAGAATTATACTAAAGAAACTTGGAAGCTGATAGCTATTTTTTCTTACTTTATTTTATTTTCATATGTTTTTTTATTGTTTTTCATTAAGTGACAGTAAGGTTGTTACGTTTTGGGTTAAGGATCAAGTAAGACACCTCAGAAGTCTCTGATGTCTCTTCATAGCCAGTCAATTATGGCATAAAATGAAACATTCCAGTGTGTTTAATACAAACGATATGATAATCTTGTACGTGCTGAACACGCATTTATTTAAATAAACGTCTAGGATGTTTCTTGTGCCACTGTTCCTTTATTACTCTTGTCCAAAGTGCAGACTCTGGAGTAGCCTTTGAAGTGAAAGCAGTCATATATTACACCAAATCCAACAGTCCTGTGTTAGGACCCTGACAGGAAACAAAAGATTTCTGCTTTCTGAGGAGAGCCTGGGACCTCCTGTGCTAGGCTCAGCTGAGCAGTGCTGTGGGGACATGGCTGTGCCCAAGTCACTGCCCAGTGGCTGCCAGTAGCCAGCCCCATAGTGTGCCACCATTTGCATGGCAGCAGGGAGAGGATAACTTTTCTTCATGTATCTGCCCTCACACAGGCACTGAATATAGCTGTAGGAGTGTGTAGCTCTCTATTACAAATATAAATAACGGAAAGCGACCCAGCCCAGTTAACTGTAAGGTCAGGGAGGGCAAGTGAAGACCTCTGGACTGTTCAGTCTCCGTCGGGTCTCAGCAATTCCCCTGCAGCTGGCGCACCCACACAAAAGGTCTCGGGAAACTGCCCTGTGGAGACCATGGCATGACATCTGGAAGATGCACCTATTTCTGGAAGAGAGTAGTTCTGCTATAATTATTCACGTCTGATAATTAACCAGGATGTAATTAGATATAATCACCCCAACAACAATGTGCACCTTTTTCAACAGATAAGGAGGAGGCCTTGTTGTCCACCTGTGTCTGATCAGAAGGGATAATAGAGGAGCAAGCCATTAGTGTGCACATGGTAAGAGAGTTGGGCCAGTGCTCCCATTGAAGGCCTGATAAGTGATACAGCTGAGCATGGGAGAAAATAATTAATTCATGATATTTTTTTAAACTATCTTTGGCATCATGATCTCAATTGCCTGTAGCCAACCTGTTTGAATAGTGCTGCATTAAAAAAAAAAAAAGAAAAAAGAAAAAAAGCCAGTGCAACTAAAAGAGAAGGGAAACATTTTCCACACTGTCAAGCAGGGTTCAGTGAAATTATTGCATCCCTTTGTTGCAGCAAACAACAAGGGAACAGCTGAAATGTTTTCTATCCATCTGTGCATGGCACCTACCCAAAACCTGCTTAACACAAATGTGCTAAGGCCCACAACAAGGTCCCTGTCTGCCACTCATCCAGAAAGACTGGGATCATAGAATCATAGAATAGTTTGGGTTGGAAGGGACCTCCAGAGGTCATCTAGTCCAACCCCCCCGCAGTGGGCAGGGACATCCCCAACTAGATCAGATTGCTCAGAGCCCCGTCAAGCCTCACGTTTAATGCCTCCAGGGATGGGGCCTCAGCCATCTCCCTGGGCAACCTGTTCCTGTGTTCCACCACCCTCATGGTCAGGAACTTTTTCCTAATATCAAGTCTAAATCTGCTCTTCTCCAATAAAAAAACATTGCTCCTCGTCCTTTCCCTGCAGGCCTTTGTAAACAGGCCCTCTCCAGCCTTCTTGTAAGTTCCCTTTAAGTACTGGAAAGTCACTAGTAGGTCCCCCTGAAGTCTTCTCTTCTCCAGGCTGAACAATCCCAGCTCTCTCAGCTTGTCCTCATAGGAGAGGTGTTCCAGCCCCCTGATCATTCTTGTGGCCCTCCTCTGGACCGACTCCATCAGGTCCATGGCCTTC
>VWZO01002678.1:124436-161317 GCA_013396975.1 Bucco capensis | reverse complement strand
AATGTTATTGAGAGTAGCTTGGGAACTACATCAGCCAATTCTTTTAGGACTCTGGGGTGCATCTCATCAGGTCCCATAGACTTATGTATGTTCAGGTTCCTCAGAAGGTCACAAACCTGATTTTCACCTACAGTGGAAGGGACTTCACTGCCCTGGTCCCCACCTTGTGTTTTTTTAACTTGGGAGGTGTTGGGAGAGAGGTTGCCAGTGAAGACTGATGAAAAGAAGTTGTTGAGAACCTCAGCCATCTCCTCATCTGTTGTTATTAGTTCTCCATTCTTGCTCATCAGGGAGTATGTTTTCTTTGACCTTCCTTTTTTCATTGATGTACCTGTAGAATCCCTTCTTGTTATTCTTTGCATCCTTTGCTAAGTTGAGTTCTAGCTGTGCTTTAGCCTTCCTGACTTCATCTCTACACTATCAGGCAGCATCCCTATATTCATGCATGGAAATGTCCCATCTACAGAAAGAAAGATTAAAGATGTAAACAGGGAAGTAGTGGCTGCCTGAGCTTCTCTCTCAGGGGGCATCTGTGATCCCTTTGCTTCTAGCTCTGGCAGAGCTGAACTCAGAAAAGCTGTGGGCCATGGAGCTATGTCAGGGATTCCTTGACACCCTTGACAGCTTTAACTGAAGTACCAAGAGCAGTCACTTTCTCACATGTTGCCAGCCTGCCAACAGCAGCCCTCTGCCCTCGCTCACTACCACAGTCATACCACTTCTCCCAGGCAGAAACATGAAGCTTGCCTTCTTGTGCCGATAAATGGTGTCCATCAGGCTCTCCTGGAGGGCAAAATGGCAACATGACTCTTGGTCATCTGCAAAGGCATTCCCTGAAACCCAAAATAGGTGTTTGACAGGGCTCCTTTCAGGATGTGTTGCTGCCAGCCTGCTCACTGAGGCTCATTGCAGCCATCCATAAAGGCCTGTAGAAAAAGCATTTCCCAAAGATAGACATGCATGCACCTTTGCTGGACTGGACCACATGCCAAAAATGGTATCAGAATGGAAACTTTCTTTTGCAGGAGGAGATGGACAAGATCCAACCCCTAAACATCTCTGAAGTTAAGATAAAATTCACACTTCATTCCCAGACCGAAGACTGAAGTGGACTCTGCTTTTACATAGAGTAAAAATGACTTTTCTGAGCTTCTGCTTTAGACTTTAGCTTTTTCTCCTGAGCACAGCATATAGCAGGTTTTTTTTTCTCTCAGAAGTTTTGAATCATCTTTCAGAATGCACAGATAGATAGTTTGTATCTGAACTGCAGCCCAAGGCTTTCAAAGGAACAAGGTCTTCTAAAGCAGAAACTTTCAAATTCTTTACATTAGAAATAATCAGAAATTAATATATCGTAGTAGAAAATGCTGTTCATTTGCTTTGTGATAAATCCTGTGCTATGTGTTCACAGACTGCCACAAAAAGGCCATGCTAAGGTCAGAGCAGTGATATAGTCAATGTTTTGAGCCAAAGAAGTCTAGCCAGAAGTTAGTCTCTGTCTAAACAAACCAGCCACTGCACTATAATGTTTTTTCTGCTCCCAGGGTTGAACATGTGGGTCTTAGTCAGGCTCGATGATGATACCTGCACCTGCCCATGCTTGATTTACCCTGCACAGGACAAGTTCTGGATAACCACCAGCTTCCCTCATCTGTGCAGCATGGCTCCAAGACAGTCAGACATCTACCTTTCAACCAACTAGCAGAGGTGTCTCTACTGGCATAATCAAAGTCTAAAATTTTACTGTTTCTAGATGTTTACCAATATTTGCTGTGTTTTGGCAACCAGTGCTGCATTCATAGAAAGGAAGTATTGGAGCAGCATGGATACCGTTGAAGTCCAGGTACTTTAAAAATACCATAAATAAGTCTTCTGGCAGTTTTTCTGAGGGTTTTTTTTTATGTCAATACTTAGCAGTTTGGTTTAAGTCCAAGTTTAGCTGTGGACATAGTCATGTGGTGGAAGCAAGGCAGTAGAGCCAGAAGGCAAAGCTGAGCTGTGCATGCTGGGTGTGCTGCAGCAGCCACCCTGATCTGCTGGGACTCCCCCTGCTCCCTGCTTGCCCTTCCTGCCCACATGCTGCCACTACCCACACCCTTCCTGGCTCTTTGGGGCAGGGATTTTCTTTCTCCATGCAAGACTCACACTGCGATGGCTCCAATTGTAACAGCATCAAGAGGGGGGGCCTGTAGGAGCTGCTTTAACACAAACATCAGTTTCTTTTCTTCTAGAAGCACCAAATGGACCAGACAAGCCTCATCTGGTAGATCTTGTGCTCACCAGAGAGTCTCCAGCTATGGTGCTTCACTCAGGATCAGATGCCCATAATATTTCACATTTGTAAGGTATCCTTGCCACCGCCAAAAATGTAACCCAGCTATTGTTGCTTTATAGCACTTTGGTTAGAGCACTGGAGGGGAGAGACATTTCCAGTGCTACCTGAGCCATTATACAGATGCCTGATGAAGCACAGAAGAAAGCAAGGCTAACGGAAGCGGGGCCAATTAGCGCAGCACCCTGGGCAGGGTGTTTCAGCTGGGCCCTCTATACCGCCTGCTGGGCCATGTGCAGATGTGCGAGCAGTGAGTGACAGGCAGAGGATCTGGGACCTGACTATATTCAAAATCCTTCCCAGAGATTTTCCTGCTTCCTTTTTCTCTTTCTCCGCTTTCACCACATGCAACGCGCAGTGGGCTCTATGTGCAAACACTGACAGATGGTGACACTCGGCTCCAGCTCAGGCAGATTAGAAAGGAAACTCAGTGTTCAAGGGACCAATTACTACTCTGTCCCCTCGGGGAAGAGCATATCAGATGTTTACTGGGGGTTAATAATAAATGAATTGAAAAAAAAATTGCTCTTCGAACACCATATTCTGCGTATTCATGTCAGCAGGTTGTAATTAGCTAATTAAATGCTTGGACTGACAGAACGGCCCCAGTGGGGGTTGCAACATCGCAGACTGCTCCTGAAATATGAGCAGGAAACATCTTGGAATATGTAGGCAGGAGAGCAGTTAACACCTCACATTTAATGGGACACTTCTTCCTGCAAAGGTTACTGAGAGAGCTGGGAGGAGGACTTGGACAAGCCCTGAGTCTACAGAGCTCACTGCCAAAAAAGCTGGGGACAGCATACAAGAGAAGGGGGCACACAAGATAAGGAAATAAGTGGTCACAGGCTCTCAGCAGCAAGCAGCCATGGAAAAAAAAAAAGATGAAGCTTTTGAAGCAACTGTACAATTCAAAATGAATATCAACTAGCTGATAACTCCTGGCTCCTCCTTAAAAGGGTAGAGAGCTCTGCAGTGGTGAGCTACTGGGAGGCACAATCTACCATAAATATGGGTGTCCAACTATATATGATTAGTTTGAATCATCAAAACCAAAGGTACACTTAAAGAACATGAAAGGCCCACCTTTAACCTCCTGAAGCAGAGGAAATGAGAAGGCACATTCAACCTCTTGGCTGCAGTTTGCATATTAGCTCCTGCTGTATGCCCCTGCCCTCACTGCTGGCCTTCAGAGATGAGAGCGTTTTGTACCTCTGGCATGTCACTACTGCTTGTTTGCTTTCCAGGCTCCTTAGTAGCAGTGGGATTGGGTTCATGAACAGCAAGGCACCTGGCACACCATGCAAATAAAGGAGCATGCCAAATTACAGCACGAATAATGCATCCGTCTGGAACATATCAAAGGAGGCATTTGCAGCACCAGCAGTGAAAATAACAGCATGTCAGGATTTTTCAGGGCCTATGTTTCTTTAGTCCCACTTTCTCAACACTGGTTTGGAGGTAAAACACTTATAAGGAAGCAGCCTGGAAGCATACAAACCATCCTAGTAGGAATCTGAGCTCACCCCCTGTAGCCACCATTTGATAGTGCAGAATTACTTGTAGCATCCTGTGCTTGGACCTGCAGCTTTCCAGCATGTTGTAGGCAGGCTAGACAGCAACATTCATCCACCCCAAGGTTCTAGTGAGGTTGAGTGACTTGATGCAATGTGAGTTTGCCCTTTTACCTTCCCTCCCCTCCCCAGCCCATCCTGCTACAAGCACACTTGGCTGGATAAGGAAGAGCTACCCAAACTCTTGAAGTTTTTAACAATGATTTCTCACAGATGAAAGTCTATAGAGACAAAGGAATGAGAAAATATGTAAAAGATGCCCCCAAAATGTAAACCATGAACTATTTACAGAACATGAGAAATCAAAGGAAAACATGCCACTTCACACCTTGCTTACATTACTGCATCAAAAGTTCAGGGTACACAAGGTAGCTCATTTGAAAACCATTTTCAGATGTGCTTTAGACCAGGTACTGGGGCAGATGAAGAGCCACACAGAATCACAGAATCGATCGGGCTGGAAGGACCTCCGAGATCGTCAAGTCCAACCCTCTNCATTGGCCTTCTTGGCCACCTGGGCACACTGTTGGCTCATGTTGAGCTTCCTGTCAATTAGTACCCGCAGGTCCCCTTCCGCCTCGCTGCTCTCCAGCCACTCTGTGCCCAGCCTATAGCTCTGCATGGGGTTATTGTGGCCAAAGTGCAGGACCCGGCACTTGGCCTTATTGAACTTCATCCCATTGGAATCAGCCCATCTCTCAAGTCTATCCAGATCCCTCTTCAGAGCCCTCCTGCCTTCCAGCAGGTCGACATACCCTCCCAACTTGGTGTCATCAGCAAATTTGCTGATAATAGACTCAATCCCCTCATCTAAATCATCAATAAAGCCATCACATTGGGGCTTCATGCTCAGTGATGCTAGTGTGTGCAGGACTCAGAGAGGATTACATTCTGCCAAACCTTGTGTGTGCGAAGGGTTGCCTGCAGTAGATAGATGTCATCTAACTCCCAAAATTAGGAATGCTCTGATGAATTCAGGAGGTCTAATGAAACTTCTCTCTGCTGCAGCTGTGATGTTTTCCTTATGCCCCTGCTGGTGCTCTACGCTCTGTGCTGTAAACATGCCCACCCAAAGAGCCTGAGAGAGGATGCCTGTGATGCATTGCTGCCAGACTGGGATGTGTGTTTGCCCTGTGAAAGCTTTTTCATTTTCCCTTTCCCCTCTCCCTGAATGCTTGTTATGATTGCGGAGCAAAATCACTGCTATCCCCATGTGCTGATCTGAACTGTCCCTGTCCTGTGCCCTCCTATCACTCCAGGGGCAGCCATCCGGCCTCAGGGGAACAGTCTGGTAGGGCAGCTGTGAAGACAACCAGTTTTCTTTTTTTTCTACCCCTGCATGTGAAGGAATAAAGCAGGCTACTTTGTCTATGATTCATTTTTTAAAGTCTTTCCCTTTGATGAGCCATCTTCACAAAACTGCAGTCATTCAGGCTCCTTTAAGGGATTTCTAGCACTGACTTGTTGGGAATATTATGGAACAAGGCTTTTTCATAGTATTTGGGTCAGCTGGGACAAATTCAGCCTTCTTTTCTAGGCCAGCAAACCTTTGATGGCAAAACAGGTGTAATTTAATCAGGCAGTGGCAAAAGCTTGGTAAATTGAAGGCTATGTACGGATTGTCTCTTCCATTCCAAACACAGCCTCATTCAAGGGCAGTCTTTGCAGCACATGGATGCTTGGAGGCGGTGGGTTCTAAGTAACATGCTCCATGGAGATGCCCGTAGGAAGCCTATCCTGATATGAGTTTGTAATAGTCCTCCCAGGCTCCCTCTGCCATTACATAAAACCTGGGGAAAAGCATCTGTTTAGAGCCACCTCTGAGCCTGCCCTACCCTGGGTGTGCTCAGCACCTCCCCAGCTGCAAGAGCCTGGCAGGATGCTCTAATCCCTGGTAAAGCTAACAGACCTGAAATGTGCAACAGCAGGGTATCCAGTCACCCAGTTGGTGACTGCTTTACAAAAGGCTCATGGGAGTGCTTCTACTAGAACAGCACACTTGGGTTTGGGGTTTCAGTTCCCTGTGTAGTCACAGTCAGAACAATTCCTTGCACTTTCCACTGCAGAAGTTCAGGCTGAATTTTTAAAATCCTCGAGCAGCTACACTGGAGTAGACAACAACAGCTGGCTAGTTTCCATGCACAGAGAACTGCCATGCTACTGCCCATCCCCTCCCCATCACCCATTGCTGAGCTCAGCCCTGCTGATACACACTGCAATAATGTCTTTTGGGTTTTGACTTCCTCAGGGCTAGATTTGTTTTTCTGAACATCAAGTAGCACCATCCTTACATAGCTCTAGGCTCAGGACCTTAATTTGCACTTTGCAAAGAGTTTCTGAACTCTCAGACCCCATCCTGCAAACACAATATGCCTACTTCCAATGAGACAACCAGCTCTTAAAGTTCAGCCTGCTTCCAAGACCTTTTCTAGACACTAGCCATACAGCTTGACTTTTTGCAGAAATTATTTATAGGTACAGCTATATGTTGGCATGGTTGGGATTACAGGCAGTAAGATATTTTCTGTGCAAATATGCAGCAGAGAATGAATGTGCTGCTTACCACACCCACTAAGCCCAGCTCGTGCCCCCTGTGAGGATGAAGGAAAGCATGCAGCACTCTCCAAGATTGAGGAAGGCCTGATGAAACTGCTGGTTCCTCACGAACTGAGCTGTGACTAGCTAGTGAAATCCTGCTCAACTGTAATATTCCAGAATTGAGTCATTCAACAACACCAGCTATGCTTGTAATTGCCATCTTATAATTGCCATATATATTTATTATTTACCAGCACATGCTTTATTGACATTCATTACAAGCTGTTAATGAGATGTCTATTTTAATGGCAGGCATGGAGCTAATAAGCAGGAAGTGGAAGGATCATGCTCTTTGCCAACAGATTTGATTTCTTTGCTGCCTTTTTGGCAACCGTGTGTTCTATCCACAAATGACAAGAGGTAGGGTCGTGGGGTCTGCCTCAAGCATGCTTGCTGTTGCCTGATTTTGATGAGGTATCAGGAAATAGGAGGCTCTTTAGGGGCCAGTGGCCAAGGAGAAGGTGAAAGTGTGAAAAGTGCCACTTGTAGATGTGGCCAAGAGTGACCTGCCCCACATGGAATCATGTTCACCCAGCATCCTCCCAGCCTGTGAGGAGGCACCATCCCCACCCCAGAACGTATGTTGCATGCTGCCCATCTCTGGCAGCTATGGGATCCTGTGGGTTATATCTGGCTGCTGGCAGCACAGCCGCTTTGCCCAGGCAGCACCCAATTGCTTTGCATTTTGCAGAGTGTTTTAGGAGAAATACCTGTCTCACTCATCACCACCATCCTACACAGGAACAACCATGTGGGCTGTGGGTCCCAGCTGCCTGATGCTGGCAAGCCTCTCTCCCTGTGCTAACCCCAGCTGGGCTATCTGTGCATCAAAGGGGCACCTTTGGAGCCCCACTCACCCGTGGGACACTTTTTCAGAACAAACTGTAGGCTTGAAGAAAATAAAGAGAAACTCTTTGACAGATTTTCAGATTAATCCAGATGTGCAGGTTGTGGTAACTGATCAGGTATGTTGTGGGTGCAGTCGAGCACTCCCCTGTGCCCCATGGGCCAGCAGGGCAGTTCCTCTCTCTGCCTATACACTCTATCCATGAGGCAGGTGGTGCAGGGTGCAACCTGGGCTCCCTAGCTCCTGTCCTTCATCCCTAAAGGGGGAAAAGCTGACATCCCAGCAAAGTCCCCTGCACTGCCTGCTTGCCTAAGCTTGCCTTCCTGAGGCAGGAGGAGATGGTAGTGCTGGTGAGGGATGGTGTGCAGGATGAGGTCACGTGTAGTGCAAGCTCAGGGTGGTTGGTAGCAGCTCTGCTGGCCTCACTGTCCCTCTCTCAGGGAGACAAGGGCAACAGATGTAAGGCAAGCACCAAGAGTGGAGGCTCCCATTATTTTGGCCTTGGGCACTTATGGAGCTGTGGCTGTCTTGAGAGTCACCCGGTGTTTGGCCAGATCCCCGATGGCTTTGCACATTCCTTTTATTTCCCTGAATGAATGGTCTAATCTGGCTGGAGGGCATTGCAAGGCCCTATAGCCAGTTTGCTGCACCTGCTCATCAGGGATTGAAACACCTGCCGGGCTAGGGCTTAGCATTTAAGTGCTGCTATTTGAAGACAAATCTTGCCTTTTGTCTGTGCCTGAGCCTTCTCCCAGCTCCCCCCCTCCCCTGAAAAGAAAACAAAACAAAACAAAAAAACCAACCCGAAAAGACCACAAAAATAAAGAAAGAAAGAAGGAATAAGAAGAGCAAAAGGCTGTGCTGGATGTTCTTTAGACAGGACTTATTTTTTCTCTGATTTCCCAGAGAAATAACCCTTGCTTTCTATGTTAGGTATATTGCTGGGAAAGGTTATTCACATAGGCAAAGAGAAGCACTAGCACTTTCATTTTGACCACAGCTGTTTAAAAGGCCTATGCTGACATTAAAATGTTGGAGTGTTATGTGGTTACACTCTGAAGCACTGCTGTATCATCCTGGTACCGGCAACCTATGCTGTGCAATAAATTGATGCTTTTAATGAGAACAGATGTTCTTCCATGTAGCCTCCTCTCTGCATTTGACCCTTAAAATTTTTCAGGTTGTTTTCTTGTGGCAACAAACAAATAATATTGAGTCAATAGCTAATGTAATATTTACTTAATGGGGAATTAGAAGGGAGTTGTATAGTTTGTACCAGTAAATTAGACAGTATGGAAAACAGAGTTTATCCAAACAATATAATTTCTCTCTCTCTTTTTTTTTTTTTTTTAAGTGAATTTATGTATTTGGGTGACTAAGGCACTCGGATTATGTAAGGAAGCCTTGATTTTTGCAAGATTTATTAATGAAGAGGTTATAAAGATATAAAATGTACCAAAAGAATTGGACAGGAACCAGCTGATACACCTCCAAAGTTAATAGAAAGCAAAAAATGTGTTTCTAGTGGCTCTCAAAGGATGTGTTCTTGAACCAAGTTCAAGAACTTTTATCAGGAATCTGAAAGAGAAAAAAAGCCATGTTATGTAGAAAAACTAGCAGAGAGGAAAGTTTGCAAGGGACATAAGAAGAGTAGGATTCAGGGAAGGGAGGTGGGCAGAGCTACAAGCCTGAGTGAAAAATGGGGAAACATGTCTCTCTCCAGTGTAACAGAAAGGGCTCCCCACCCTCCCCAAGCACCTAGCCTGGGAAAGGAAGTCTGGCAATATGTCAATCCTCAGTCTGCCAGAGTATAACAAAATCTGGAGGAAGAAGTTGAAATTGGGCAGATGCAAGCTAAGGGTAGATTTCTAACGGGATAATTAACCAATTAAATTATTTATTGAGGGCTGTGATGGATTCCCTCTCACCAAAGACTTCTAAATCATATCAGAATTTCCTCATCTCTACTCCTCTCCCCCAAAATAGAGATGCTTTGCTTGCTCCAGAGGACATTTACTTGCTCTGTTACAGGAAAGCTCAGGTAGGAAGATCACAGTGGCGCTTGCTTTATAACCTATGAATGTGTTTGATCAGAAAACAATTTTAGCAGAAGACAAACTTATGAAAATCTTGAGCTTATTTCAGTTTAATTTATCAAAAAATATTTAGGGGATATTTAAGAAATATGGAGGGAGGGCTAGTTCATTCCTTTGGAGGTTTTCTTTTCAATTACGACAATAAGTTAAATGAGAGAAAATTTAGTCCCCAAATAAAAGGCTCATTCAAATAGTGAAGGTCAGCCTGTGAAATTCTCCAGATTGTGGGCAAAATAATCAAACCTTTTGGGAAATATATTCCCATAGAAGAAAACCAGGAGATCCTGTGTTCATCTCCACAACAAGCTGAACTTGCTTTAGGGCACAAATCAATTTCTAAAAAGTTTAAGAAAATTTTTTTTCCACAGGTAGCTTAGAAAGAGTCATGTGTACTCCATGAATGCCTATTTCATTTGGCTTAGGCTAAGCCTGCTTCATGAAAGACACCAGGAATTTTATGAAGAATTTCAATCAGCTGAGTCCTAATACAGTTTTGTGTAGTGGTGCTCTTGATTTCTTTGTGATCCTGGTATTTTTGCAGCTAAAGGACAAGGGACTGCCCACAGGGAGTAAGGTTTAGGTTGGAGATTTCAGTTGTTGTCTTTGCCTGGGGCATCTAGTGGGAAACCACTGCTGGAGGTACAATGTCACCTGTGATGTGATCTGGCACAGGTTTTACTGTTACAAATTCCCTTGGCTGTTGCCTCTCAGAGGCTACACCAGCAAAAACATAAAACAAAATGAAGATCAGAGGCAACTCTACTTACATGTCCTTAGCAGTACAGAGAGAATATATTCATTATTTTGTGCCTTTAAGGTTAATTATTCAGGACTGTTGTCTTTTCCAATTGCCTATGAATTTAAAATAATGCTATCTTGTAGAAAATAATTCAAAGGAGAAGGAATTTAATGTGGCTTAAGCTAGAAATGCCTGTATCTTTGTCCTTCATGTAGTGTAACTCCTTCTTTCCTAACAACATGGCATTAGGACAGGTTTTGTCCAAGACATCCACAACCTGTGGAACAGCCCATAGTGCAGGAGTGACACCAGTGTGATTTTCCAGTATTACTCAGGTGTGAATTTAAGTTATAAAGTATTTGTTACAGTGAGACCCTCAAACTAGGTTAATTCTCATTTAACAGTGAAGAAAAAAAACCAAACAAACAAGAAAAAGTGTCAGTGGCTTTGAAGCAGAGGATGCTAATCACGTAATGTACTGTAAAGAGTTAATGGCTATAGTGCAGTGAGTGGAAGTAAAGCCACTGCAGGTGTGTTTCTTAATAAGGTGATGATTGGACAGGTCTAGGCAAAAAGGGGACAAGAGTATCCTCAGTTCTCGGGAGGGTAATGCTGCAGCTGAAGGAAAGATTTATTTGTTTTTCTCTATGATGTTATCTTTGTAGAACAGATAGAACAGAACACAAGGTCATTTGCTCCAGTAATAAGGAAGAAGGTCTGCGTGCTGGAGGAGCATACTGGATATGGAAGGTTTTGGGTGATAAGATCGGAAGGCAGAGGATGTGGGACCAGAGCTTGTAAGCTTGCCAAGGAATAGAAGTGAGTTATATGCATGGCTCTTGAAAAAAATGTGAGGCTTAATGGTAAAGCTGTTTGGGTGTTGGAAGATGCTTTGGGGATGTGCAGCAGCAGATTTTGTGACAAGGATAATTCTGAACCCAACAAATTAAATTATGTTTCTTCCCAGGAATGGTGAAGCGGATAAGATAAAAGAAACACAGTCAAAAAGATGATGTGCTTAGAAAATGGAAGGAGAGCGAACAGAAAAGGGTACATTCCCTGAAGCTTTGAAATAATGTGTTTTCTCTATATGCAGAGAAGGTGAGCCCCTATAATACCCTGTTTACCTACCCACTCCTTGAAATTTCCTCGGTGATTAGAGGAGAAGGCTATTGGCAAGAAAAGATGAGTGAGTGTACTGTAACACAACCTGTTACTGTGGGTGCTCCAGGAGAGAGGCAGGTATAAACACTATCCAGCACAAAGCTTTTCCCTGCTTTGCATTGAAGCAATCCCCTTCCCATCCATTTGTCTTCTCTAGAAGGGTCACTGGCGAACTGTGGTGGATTTTTTGTTATTGTTTTGATTTTTTGTTTGTTTATTTGGGTGTTGGATTTTTTCTTTTTGCTTAAGAAGCAATTTGTAATTCGTTTTTTGCACCATGCTCCCTCCCTGCCAAAACAAACTTGTCAATAAAAGTCTGATGTTTAGATGCAAAAAAGATGCATATTTAATTAAATGTGAAGCTGATTTGTGAGAATGAAACATATGGAGAAGCCACTAAAGGGCATCACACAGAGTGCAAAGAGCTGGAAGCAAATGTCTGAAGAAATGGAGCAGTGTGGATATTATGATCTTAAGCCACAAACATGGCTTTACCATTTGTAGTGGAGCAAACGGTAAAGCAAGCAATTTCTGGATAGTTAAAAAAACCCCTACTAGTTGCATCAATTTAAGGCCTGAGAAAGGAAATCATAAAACTTGAGAGCTTAAGATCTACATATAGAGAAGCAAATCTGGTGGATGAGGTCTTGAGGGACTGACTCCGTGTGCGCTCTGTACTATGAGAGGACTCAATTTTCAAGCCTTCATTAGTTTTACTAAACAAACACATGTTCTTGTTAAACATTTCTCCTGAGATGACAACTATTGACAATACATCTTCCTGAAGCATATGACAGCTACCAAACAAATAGCTGGCAGTTTGCAAAGTTTCCATTATTCTTTAGTTGCTGAAGAAGTTCTATGGTGCAATGTGAAGCTTGGCACTGGGAGTGCTTTGACAGTTAACATTTTTGCATAAAATTTGGTAAGTTTGGGAACTGTGCTCAAGTGTCATGTCTGTTGACTCAATGGAAGCAGCAGCTTGGGGCTTACTGTTAAACGGCAGTCTAGAGGGATATACACTCTCTGGGAAAACCATGTGCATAAGCAGAAATTCAGTGTCGTAATACCTAACATTAGGAGTCACATTCATTGGAGCTTATTGGGTGTTCTAAGCACTTTTCATCTCATGATGGTACATAGAACATGAATGATGACTGGGAAAAACTAAATGATTGCTCATTTTCTATGATCTTCAGATAGGCTAACCACAAGAAGTTCTATTTTGATCTTTGTGTGGAGTTTGCTGCTGTTCTGAAATGCTTGCATGCAGTCCAGGTGTTGCTCTGACATGGTGTTTCATTAAGCTGAAATCAGCACCTTAGTGAAACCACAGTCAACAGTGTTGCTGTGTGAAAATGCATTTCACAGAATCATTAAGGTTGGAAGAGGCCTCTAGGATCATCAAGTCCAACCATGCCTATCATTAACATAACACTAAACCATGTCCCTAAGTAGAACATCAAAATATTTCTTAAACACATTGAGGTAAACTTGTTTTCTGGGGAAAGCCGAATGCAAAGAGAAGCACTGGAACAATTTCTCTGTGGGCACATCAGCTAAAAACGCTCTTTTGGAGCAAAGAAGAATGCTGAAGCATTTAGTTAGCTTACTATCTCTTAACAGTCAATTGTCTCAGCTGATATAAAGCCATGGGAAGGCTTTCTTTTTGTTTCATTTCAGGCTGCAAATCAAAGTTGAAGATAAACAGCCTTCAAGTTGCCTCTTGCTAAACACAAACAATTACAGTAAGATAGACAAATTGCAGCGTATGCATGAAAGTAGTTTAATTTAATACATGATGGTATATATAATCCATCAAAGATGACTGTCTCAACACCACTTTCCATGACAACAAAAAATTATAAATTTTATTCTTTACTAAAATACAATACTGATGAGAAATAACAATAACCCAACAATAATTAACTTTGGCTGTTAGTTTTGATTAAGTTTTTTAATAACTGCAACCATTCCTGATGGCTGCTTTCTTAATCAGCAGAAAAATAAGAAACTTACTCTAAAAACCCAAATAGACTTCCTCTTTCTTTGCAGGTGTCTCTCACAGAGACCCATGGGAATGGGTGGCTGAAAGGACCCCCAGTAGTGCAGCTCATGGCAGGGGACTGCTTCTGCTCCCTTGAGATCTGACCCTGTTTTTAAACACGAGCAAGGAGGATTTTGGACTTTGCTCCAGTGATGTAGTTTTTCACTTTCTGAGAAAATATTCTGAAAAGCAACATTGCACTGCTTGTTCAGTTTGAGGTGCAATGTAACTACCATGTATTTTCAACAATGCTACTGTTTACCTAGTTCTGTGCACTTGACATTTTATCTTTTCTGTTTCCAACAGACAGCGTGACGAGATCTTTATGGGAAGAACTTACTTTTTGATCATAGAATCATTATGGTTGGAAAAGACCTCTGAGATTATTGTATTCAACCATCCACCCAACTCTACTATGCTCACCACTAAACCATGTCCCCAAGCACCCCATCTACACGTTTCTTGAGTACTTCCAGGGGGAGTGATTCTACCTCCTCCCTGGGGAGTCTGTTCCAATGCTTGATAACCCTCTTGGTGAAGAAATTCTTCCTAATATCTAACCTGAACCTCCCCTGGTGCAACTTGAAGATATTTCCTCTTGTCCTATCATTTCTTACATGGGAGAAGAGATGGAGCCTCACTTCACTACAACGTCCTCTCAGGTAGCTGTAGAGAGTGATAAGATCCTGTCTAAGCCTCCTTTTCTCCAGACTACCTTGGTTCTCTCAACTGTTCTCTAAATAGAGCCAAAGTAGGCTGGCTCTCATTTCATCTTACTTTCTGCATTTTGCATCCTGATTTACAATGACACCAGTAGCAATGACCAACCCACCAAGTATTGCTGGGAAATAATTGTGGAAAGGGCTACTTGTGGCCCTGGTTTCCAGCTCTTACTGGCATTCAGTACCACAGAAGCCATAAGATGCAGTAAGCCTTGGCTGCCCTGTAGCACTGGAGTGGGATGCCAGCCCCCCTTCTCCTCCTTGACCTCAGCCTATGTCCTGAAGTCTGAACACTGTGTGCACAGCAGGCCCTCAGCTGGACTGGCTCTGTAACACTTGGTTTTCCCCTCATCATGCTGCTGGGTGCTGCTTGCCTCTTCAAAGCCAGTGTTAAGGTAAGGCTGGCGTCACTGGCCTGTTTCCACACTGGTGGTAGATTCTCCAAGTGCAGAGAATCCACCTTTCTCTCTCATACTGTACCACAGACACAGTGAAATGTGGTAAAAGGCAGATATAACCACAATGGGGTTTTTTTTACTGTGGTCCAGAGACTAAACCACAGCTGTCAATGAAGCTGAAGCCCAGAGAGACAGCTGGCCAACCCGATTCATTACAGCTACCTTGCAAACATTATTAGGTGTTATTAGGTATTAGGAGTGAAAACAACACTAACGGTGACCAACCACACAGCAGGGAGTGGAGACTACAGGAGTTTTGGACAAGGTCAGTGGAAAACCAGGTGAACCATGTGTCCCTTCTGTGAGAGAGGAGCAACGTGGATGAGCCATAGATGAAAAGCCAATCTCGTGGCCAGTTTCAGTCAGAAAATGATTTCAGGTAAAATTATGCGTCTTCCAAAATTTATTTTTCAGAACTGCTACTGTTTTCTTGCAGAATTAATCTAAAATACAAAAGTTGCTTGGAGTGTCAGTTTGGGATTCAGATGTTCCCTTCAGGAGACTGGTCAGAAACTTTTGGTCCCTCAAAGAATTGCTTATTTCCAGAAATAATGCAAACACTGGCCCTGAAAACCTATCAGTGATGAAGAGCTTCTAATAAACTCAGTTCCTCACAGAGTGTCAATGGCAAGTCTGAGATGTGGCGATTAACAGATTAATAATCTGTGTTCAACAGATTTACTTGCACCCAAGAAAACAGGCAAATGGTGCCTCAAAGTGACAAAACGTTTGCACTTATAATCAAATTATTTTAAAAGAGAGTGCATTTCACTGGCTATTAAACAAAACCAGATTTTTTTTAAATACCTTTCATTACCAAAGATGCTACTGCTAATTTTGCTGCAATAGAAAGAGAAAACTTTCTTTGCTTTCTGCATAACCATAAATACAATTATATTTCTTATTTCAAACATTGTTTTCCACCAATTTCAGACACTCTGCCTTCTCCATTCCTCCATTTCTTTTTCATTCCTGCCTAAACCAGCATAAGACATATTGGTTGACTCAGGGGGAGCCACGCTGTCACCACAAGCCCCAAGGCCCCACAGGAGAGACTGGCAGCAAAGACCTGATGACATCCATGATAGGAAGTGAGGAGCACAGCCTTTTTGTTGACCCACTGCTTAGGTGGTACCAAACCCCTCCCTTGCATCAGCAGCCCCAGAGCAAATCTCACAGCCCTGGAGCAGTAAGAAGATGCTGATGCTTGTCATCTTAGGGTCTTCGTTCTCTTAGTGAATCTTGAACACTCAAAGCTTTTTTTGTCATCCAACTTCCATGTATCGGCATAAATGGAAAACCCAGGATCTCTTCCAACCGAAACCATTCTGATTCTATGATTCTTCCCACTGTCCTCTCAGGAAAGCACAGCAGATGAATGTACCAGGTAACATGAAGGGATGTTGCTATAGTCTCATAGAATCATAGAACAGTTACAGCTAGAAGAGACCTGGAAGATCATCGAGTCCAACCTTTGTCCCAGCCCTATCAACTCGCTAAACAATGTCCCCCAACGCAACATCTACGCATCTCTTAAACACCTCCAGGGATGCTGACTCAACCACCTCCCTGGGCAGCCTGTTCCAATGGCTGACAACCCCTTTAGTAAAGAAAGTCTTCCTAATATCTAACCTGAACCTCCTCTGGCACAATTTGCATCCATTTCCCCTCATCCTATCACTCTCCACTAGGGAGGACAGAACAATCCCCACTTCTCTAAAACTTCCCTTCAGGTAGCTATAGAGAACAATGAGGTCGTCCCTCAATCTCCTCTTTTCCAGGCTAAACAGGCCCAGATCCCTCANTGAAGATATTAAACAGAAGAGGCCCCAGTACTGAGCCTTGTGGGACCCCACTCATGACTGGCTGTCAACTGGATTTAACTCCATCGACCACAACTCTTTGGACTCGGCCATCTGTCCAGTTTTTAACCCAGCAAAGCGTATGCCCATCCAAGCCAAGAGCAGTTTATTTCTCTAAGAGAATGCTGTGGGCACTTCTGGGTACTCACAAGCTTACCTTAGAAACCTCGTCCTGAGTTCTCTGCAGTGCCCATCTGCTAGTACACATCTGATGTGTGTCAGATCACTGAAAAACCTGGCCTGCAGCAGCGACCAGTCCTTTCAGTACTGTCTGGATATCACTGGTCCCACAACACGAGCAGCCACAAAGCCTACGTATGAAGTAGGGCAGAGCTGTGCCATGGGCTGTACAAGCACAGGACCAGGTTAGGGACCAGGGAAATCATAGCTTCTCAGGGTCTCCAGCAGCCCTCTGCATGGCAACTTTTATAAAGAAATAGTTTAGTGTTAAAAAGCAAACAAAGAAGCCAAAAATATGTGTTGTTTTCAGTATTTCATGCTCAAAAGCTTAAACATTATGAGTGTGAGACTTGCCAAACAGATCTTGGCTTGGGTAGGTTTTTTCCTGTTCTGCAAAGTAAAATATCTGGAATTTGGTAATTTTCCATTAATAGCTGATCTTAAAATATATATTTAAAAATTAGTTTCAAAACCTTTTGTTCCAGTTAATCTTATAAATGTAGATTATGCCATTTTAAACAGAAAATTAAGCAAAGCATCAGTAGGAGATTTAGCCTGATTGCTGTTCATGTTTAAAAGAAAATTCTGTACATGTTTAAAAGAAAAACACACTTAAGCGCTGTGACATTCAGTTTTTAAGAAACCCAGTTTAATTATATTTTCCCTAATTAAGGATTTCATTATAGGGGATCACATGATTTAATTATATCAATACCCCAAAGACCTGATTGTGAACATAAAATGTGGATTAAAAAGATGCCTCATCACTTAATTACCTGCTAGATTGGAACAGATCCACATTGTAGGTCAAAAGGGACATAAAATACAGGCTTCTGCCTCCCTCTTTGTTGTGCATGAAGGGCTCTGAGCATGAGGAGAGAGGGAGGGGGGAGTGTTCTTGTGTGTGTAATGGGAGTGATAATTACCTGTGAGCAGTCTTCTAAGCATATATTGAGACAGATATATTTTAATTTATTCATTTATTTTTAAATTTTGGTAAGTCTGTAGTGGAGGTGAGCTGCATATTCCAGCTTGCAGTCAACTATGTATTTCTACTTCTTAATACATAAGGTCTTGTCTTTCAGAGGGAAAATGTCAAGTAGTGGAAAAACTTAGGCTGGGGGTTTAACTCCTCCTGAAGTGAGCAGATGGATACCCAGTGCTGTGGCAGGAACTGGGACTCTCTCTGTGTCCCTCCAGCATGAGGCTGCACTTCTAGAGGTTCCCTGCCTCCGAATTGCTATGGCTGGAGTGCAGGGAAGGAAATTTTTTAGGATATCAATATGAAGTGGAATGAAAAATTTTAACCTGCCCAAACTGTGCTTACTACATACTTCTCTTCCTTACCCTCTAACCAGCTCCCAGCCACCATACCCAAGAGGGAGCTCATGGAGTTCTCTTTGGCAGGGAGCACCATGCACATGGAGTGGGAAACTGCACAACTCTCTAGATTTTTTCCTTTCATTGTAAATCCCTTCCTACCTCCTTCCATGTCCCTTACAAGCTCCTCCTTAGTACTGCTAGAAATCTGGCCTTTGTACTTCATGATTCCACAGAACAGAGCACGTTCTTTAAGCAAGGTCTTAAAAGGTCTTGTGGAAGCTAAAAGCAATTTTGTCACTGTCCACAGCAGCACAGTATGTTGTGGTCTGATGCTGTTGGAAAACCCCTACAAGATAGCTCCCTATCCCAAGCAAGCCATGCTGGCACCTCGTCACATGAATGAGCAAGCTCTGCACCCCACAGCCAAGGCCAGCACCTACACGCTGGACAATGTCACCTTGTTCCTCTGCTCCTGGACACAGCCACCCTGACTGCCCTTGTGTGGACAGACGCTGGAGAAGGCTTTGTACACACACTAGTGCTGTGTCCCTGGGTGATGTGAAGAAAGGGAGAACACTGGACTGTCAAATTGACATCTGCAAATGGCACAGCGCTACGGGATGAAGACCCATTTCTTTTAGTTTGTTTTGATCTTATTTTCCTAAGCAGGGAAATGCCCCAGTGACAGCATCGATGCAGATGGCATCACAAAGCCCCGGCTGGCACCAGCTGAGTTGGCACAGTCAGATTATCATGTTCAAGTTCGTGTCTGTCTTTTCTTTTTCCCCTGCTTTACTGTGCTAATAACACTTCTATTACCATATAAGCCTCAGTCAGCTCCCCTGAAAGAACAGAGACCAATGTAAAAAGTACATTTCATTATTACAAAAACCAGGTCATTGAAAAAGCTAAACGATGATAGTCTGGTTTTTAAATCCATCTTTTTTTCCTCCCTCCCTCCCTCCCTCCCTCTCTCTCTCTTATCTGAGCTTAAAGGGAGGCTGGAACTGAAGTCGCAGGGTCTCTAGGGCAGTACTGTGGAGCAGCACTGCCTAATGGGGCAGCTGGTGGAGAGAGTTGAGCACATGTTTCCTTTGCAGTTTTCATCTTCATACTTCACAGGGCCTAGAAACTGATTGATGGAATTCTTTTTTTTCTTTTTTTTTTAAACATAGCTTTCTCAAGGCCTAGAGCCTGCTTCCCTCAGCCACACTGAACATATGTCCACATATTCCCTTGGGCAGTATTTAAATGTGTGCATCCATGTGGTTGTATTTGTTTAGTGTGTGCTCCCACTGATCTAATGGGACCTTTCCCATGACCCATTGCTTCCCTAAGTTTGCCACTTGCTGCTGTCAGGAGAGAGAGGCTTTAACTTGGATGGCTATAGCTGTAAAGAATGGGTGGGGTTTTTTTGTCCCCTTTCAGTCCTTTCGACTGAACCCTCTTGCTGATGGATCATCTAATGCAGTTGAGTTGAGAACCTTCCCTGTGCTGTTAAAAAAAGCCAAACCGAAACAGACCCCATCTGTTACAACCCTATGTCCATTTATGTGAATGCAAAATTTGTTGGGCTGCTTTCTGCTTGTTAATAAGCCATCCTCTGAGAACAACAGTCATTCCTGGAAAATGCCCAGTGAGATGTGCATTGCTTGCTACACTGTATAACTCTAACGCTAAACTTTCCTGGGAACAAGAAAAGCAGCGGTTGCACATAGCGCTCACTTCCCTTCAAGGAGATACCCTCCAGTCCTTCATGGTATTTAACTTTCCCAAGGTAGGCAGCTCAGTGAGAACCAAATCAGAATAAAACTAACTCTAAGACATTTCCAGCATACACAACTTGCTTGAGTAATACCAATACTGCTCAGAGGAAGACGAGAAGCAGATTATTTACATTTCCAACAATTGCAGCTTGGTGCAGAGGTCTGGTCATACCATACCTTTGCTCTGACTTTCAGCTAAAGCTTGAAGAATCCCACGTAACACAGATAAAGGAAGTGTTCAAATAGGTGCAGAAACCATGGCTGGTTTGATATAACTGACAAAGAAAAAAACTATGTACATCTTCCACAACCAGCATTTGCACAGGTTTAAAGCTTTGCCAGGAAATACCATCATGCAAAAAAATATAGACAGTGTAAATTTAGAAAGAGATTAATTATATTGTGTGCTAGAGCTCTTGTTCAAGATTAGAGATTTCCTCTCCAGCACCTTCCCTACCCTGTAGAGCTTAAGTGAAACATCAGAGAGCTGAGAGCTGAGATGAACTGCCCTCAAATCCCTGCCAAACTGCACGCTGGATGCTTCTCCTCTAGTCCTCTGGCAAATACTCACAGCATTTTATCATGCCAAATCCTGGTCGAGGTAAGGCTGAGATCAAACCTTCCATCTCTATGCCAAGGGCATGGGCTGGGCTCCCTCTTCCAGCACTCTCCCCATGGGTCATGCCAGCAGCCAAAAACAGCATATGGGAATTTGCTCTGGACATCCAAATGCCATATGTGGACCTAGATTTATCTCTCTCTTTTAACTTGACATACATTGGGGATAAAATCAGCTGAAAAACAAGAATGAATGTACAAAATGCAGAGTGGTTTTACATACTGTATTTTCTATCAAGTAAAGAACAGTTTTACTAGCAGTATCAGTACAAAATGTGTCATAGACTGAGAAACAACACAAAGGAATTCAGTCATCCTAAGACTAAACTGACTTTTTGTAGGAGAATTATATACTAAACAAGAGGACTGCAGCTATATTCCCACACGTGGGGCTGGCTTCTCAGCACTTCTTTGCAACCCTTCCCTCCTTCAGCCTCAGCTCATATCTCTCCATGGGACTTGGTACAATGGCAGCCTAGCCTGAAAATGATAATGAAAATGTAGCTGCAGCCTGTTAAAATGGATCTGGTAATATTCTGGATCATGCTAAAAGACAAAGCAAACAGGACCTTTGCAGACCACTGGAATTAACAGAGCTAACACCCTGAAGTCTCCTGGCCTTTTGTTGTGCATTTGTTACTTGTCTTCTTTGGATTTGATTTTCTGCTTTCCTACCACTTTCCAGCATCACAGGATGATTTCTCTTGATGCCCTCTCTGCTCTCCGCTTTCATTCTCACTCCCCCAGGCTGCCCAGTCTTCTTACCCCTTCTGTGCTCTCTTTCTAGTCTCCTCTATTTATTTTTTCTCCCTTGCTAGCACTTCATCTAATTTAGCACCTGCTTCCATGGCCATTCCCACAGGGAAGGCCTGGAAGAGTGATGCCTCACACCTCATGAGGACAAGTGCTGCATTCCCTCCCTGGCTGTCCATCCCCACATACACCCAATACTGCCAAGTCACAACAGCAACTATTTTAGGGTTTGAAATTTGTTGGCTGCATCTATATCACTGAACTAAACAACTCAGAGTGCAGGTCCACTGGAACACAATCACCTACATTAGTAAATACTTACTGTGTCTCCTGACAAGGTGTTGGCCCAGTCAACTGGGAGTGACTGACAGATCCAAGTACAGCCCAGGGCTTGCCAGGTGACACAGGCCTTTCCCAATAGGCAGCCCAGATGCAACTGGCAGCTTTTGGCAATTAGGTAATTTAGCTGCATCGACTTTGCAACACTACATTAGCTGGCCTCAGGACTAGGGAATGGGCCCTGGCACTGTAGACTGCTAAAATAGTGCAGCTGTTGTGACTCATGATGTATCAAGCTTGTGCATTAACACTGCGCATTGTTCAGGTCCAATGTAACCTGCAAAAAGAGAAGTGGTAACACACAGGCCCACATATCAGACTGCTTTTCCCCAAAGTGGTCACTCACATCTCACCAATGTGGTCATGTTGTCTCCTCCAGGAAGGTTTTAAAAAGCTTCGCACAAAAAGCCACTGTTGAGCAAATGCTGAACACAACCAGTATCTCCAAAGTGCTTTGAATAGCTGGGATGAAGAGCACCATTAAAATACCATCATACCCATTTCTAATATGCCTCTGATTTTTTCCTCTCTTTTATAATGGCAAAAATTCAGAGGAAGCACAGTCACTGCCAAAAGCATGAGTAGCAAAAGCCATCAGGTTACCTTGAGCTGAAAAATGACATATGTTAAGTCCTACTATAGAGATCCTGTCATGTAATCTTGTGCTGGAATATTAATTCCTGGTGGTTTTGTCACTCTCAAAAGGAAAAGTAAGGTGATAGATTACCTCATTTACCCCTTTGAAGAATATATTTCTTTTCAAGTGGATTTTTAGCCTTAACTTTCTGTAATCTATTGAGCAGTGCACTTGCTGGAAAGTAGTCTGGGAATGAGTTACCAGTGTAGCATCTTGATTTTGCTAGAGTTTAATGGTTTATTTTGATTTGGTTTTTTTTAATTCTTTGTTTCCAGGATACTGGCTCCAGGAATTTAGTGGGCACTGCAGTACTCTCACTACTCCTCCACACTGCTGCCTTCAATGATTTGAGATTGGTTGGAGATGCCAGTTTGTACATGTACTCTGGAGACTTTTAGTCAGAAAACTTAAGAGACATGTTCCAAATGCAGTTATAATGTCTAGGAACATTATAACATCAGGTAGGAAGAAAAGTTCAAGTATCTATACCCTCGCTGGATTTTGTAAACTATAGCCTAGCCAAAGAAACAAAGCAGGGTCTCCTGCTCATTGTAAACCCCCCCCTCAGAATATGACTTCCTAACATGAGAAAGGAAACAGACTTAAGCCCCTCAACTATGTGCTTTAGTGAATTCTTCAGTCAAAATGACATAATAAAATGACGGAAATTAATTACTAATTTCATCAACACTTTCACCCTTGTTGGGTAAATCTGAACAGTTGCTTAAAAGATTATCTAGTTGGCTACCTAAACTTTGATGTCTAGAAGTTGTCTATTTAGGTAAAACCTGTCTCCTATCAGTGCATGTTGATTGTGTTAATGACAGTAACAAAGCTCTTGCTTGCAACTTATATGAAACATTTCATTATCTTGCACTGGGATAACCAATTTAGATTTTTGATATGGAAGCAGCATGAATACTTTCCCTAATACATCAGAGTGCCTCCTGTGCATGGAGATTTATTTTATAAAAATCAGAACAAAGGAAGTAAAGTGATCCTGGGCCACTCTTTTGACAACTCTTTAATCTGTCTGCTCTTCTAAATGCAGGAGCCACTGCTGAATATCTTCTTAATCACTCTTGCAACAGGAAAGAGTTCTGCTTTATAACTTCACATAAAAATGGCATGTGGTTTTTTTACCTAAATAATTGGCTTCCTAATAACATAAGATGGTGAAAAATGATGCAATTAAAGTCCGGAATTTTTATAAGAGGCATTCTCAATTGCTTGGATCATGAAGGAGAAAATATGGTTTCAGCAGCTAGAGAAGCAGCTACCTTTTGCGGTTTAAATAATATTCACTTGCTCATCTTTGCAAGTTCTTTGGGTGCCTTTTAGTTTGTTAAACAAAGAGCACTGTTAAAAGGAAACAACACCACATGCCCAAAGGATGCAGCAGTGCTAGGAATGCTGTGGGAGCCAACTGTGACATGAAAAACTGACCTGGTTGTGGGCTTCAGGACCCCAGACCCTGAGCCCCCAGCTGCCATCCAACAGGGACAGTCCTAGTCTTACAGCCCCTGTGTTAGCCTTGTCTATCACATAGAGCATGCTCACCCTAACATTATTTTCTGTATCACATGCCAATCATTTGTTTTCACTTATCTTTACTGATTGATTAAAAATGTTGTTCTGTCCTACTTTTCTTAGCTGTGCCTACCTGTATTTCATTTAGATACTTAAATTCATCCAGATCCAGGTGTTTGTTTTTTTCCTCTGTATATAACATGAAATCTGTTCTATGGACGTGGACACAACTACGATGTGGAAACACAGGGATCCATCAGTGCTGTCAGATTCTATGTCAGTCTCTGGTGGGGGTTCTCGAACTCTACCATGTTTATTTCCTGTAATCATTTCTGTGCAATCGTGCCCAAGATCAGAAATAACCCTTTTTTAAGCATTTGTTTTGGTGCAGAGTGAAATTTTTCTTTCCTCAAGTCATTTCTTTCTTGTCCATTACAGGAATAGGATGTTCTTTGCTGGTAGCTGCTCTGACCCCACCATTCACTGTCCATAGCCATCATCCTTCTCTCTGATGAGCTTGCAGTCATTTTATTAGCCTTGATTTTTTCTCCTCAGCTTTACCATTGATGCCTTCTGCCTAACCTGAGAAGGGACTCAGAAATGTGACCAGGTCACTGTAAAGCAGTGCCAACTGCCAATCTCACATCCTGGTTTCAGTAGAAAATGACTTGTTAAGAGTTGTGAACAAAGAAAGCCACAGCAGAGCAGTACAATTTAGTTCTGATAAAACTAGTGTCATCTTCTTTTGGCTTTCTATAATGAAACGATCATTTCTGACACAGGGAAAGCCTTCTTTCCCCTTGGTAGAGGATAATTTTGCCATGTTCTTGCCATGTGAAATATGAAGTAAAATGGAAGTGCTGAACATAATGTAAGCACAGTTACTCCTTTGTGCTTGAATGTCTCAGCTGGAGCGCTGTGTCCAGGCTGGGGCACCACACCTCCAGGAAGGATGTGGACCAACTGGGAACAGTCCAGGGAATAGTGGTGAGAGAGCTTAATAACATAACCTAAGAGAGAAGACTGAAAAACTGAAATTGTTTAGAATAAAGACAGAACTAAGAAGAGCTACAAAACATAAATGCAGCTAAGTGGTTGTTGCAAGGAAATAAACTCTTTTCTGTGTTGATTGTGTCCAGGACTAGAAAAATGGTCTGTAGTGGAGCACTGTAGATTGGATGCACTGTTGGCTTTCCAGTGGAGCAGAGGGCTGAATTTCTGGGAGACAGTTTGAACAATGGGGAAAGGGGGAAACCCACAACTCAGTTTGTTCTTCACCAGTGCAGTCCACACCTGTAAAAGCAACATGTTCAACCCAGAGCAGAGAAGGAGCCTGAAGCTGGAAGGAGTGATGACAATCAGGCCAGCTGTGGCAAGAAACAAAATGTTTGTTTGGACAATTTGCATCTGTTGCTTTTCTTAACCGGATAAGAGAATACACTATGTAATATACACACACAAGCCTCAATTACCGACAGAGACTTAAAATATTTATATCACAGACAAACAATGCCAAGGAACTCCCCTACAAATGCAGTGATTTAATAAACACAGTACTGCAGTGTAGCATTTATCTTTATTATATATAATCAGCTGTTGCTTTTACTTGAGTAGAAATAATGTCAAACAGAGCCGAGGTAAGACGGGAAGGTTGGAAGTTTCCCATTTCCCCAGTCCCAGACACACACACCTTCTTGGGTTTTGCAAATACATATAGGATTTAAGGCTGTGTTAAGCACAGCTAAGTGCTTCTTGCTCTAGGCCCACAAAGGACTGTATGTCTCACAGGCCTGATGAGACCTCTCCTCAGAGATAGCTCCTCTCCTCTTCCTCTAGCAGTTTGTGAGGATGAATAACTTCCATAAAACCACTGAATTAAACATGTATGTATGTATCTAGGCAAAAGATGCACATTGCTTCCCAAGCAAAGATCAACAATGCAGGTGAGCTCATCAGGGATCTCAAAACCGGAGGCTCCTTTGGCTGCAGTGATCATGCACTGGTGGAATTCACAGTCCTGAGGGACACTAATCAGCCAAGAAGCAAAGTCAGGATCCTGAACTTCAGAAAAGTAAAATTCCAGCTCTTTGAAGAGTTACTCAGCAGGATACCCTGGGAAACCCCCCTCAAGGACAAGAAAACAGAACAGAGCTGGCAGATCTTTAAGGACACTTTCCATAGAGCACAAGAGCTCTCGATCCCCAGGTGTAAGAAATCTGGTAAAAAAGGGAAGAGACCAGCATGGCTGAATCAAGACATGCTGGTCAAATTAAAAACTAAGATGGAACTACACAGGCAGTGGAAGCAGGGACAAGGATCTTGGGAAGAGTATAAAGATGCTGCCCAGTGGTGTAGAGATGAGGTGAGGAAGGCTAAGGCACGACTAGAGCTCAACATAGCAAAGGATGCAAAGAATAACAAGAAGGGATTCTACAGGTACATCAATGAAAAAAGGAAGGTCAAAGAAAACATACCCCCCGATGAGCAAGAACGGAGAACTAATAACAACAGATGAGGAGAAAGCTGAGGTTCTCAACAACTTCTTTTCTTCAGTCTTCACTGACAACCTCTCACCCAACACCTCCCAAGTTAAAAAAACACAAGGTGGGGACCAGGGCAGTGAAGTCCTTTCCACTGTAGGTGAAAATCAGGTTAGCGACCTCCTGAGTAACTTGAACAAATATATAAAACTATGGGACCTGATGGGATGCGCCCCAGAGTCCTAAAAGAATTGGCTGATCTAGTCGCCANAGAATTGGCTGATGTAGTCGCCAAGCCACTCTCAATAATATTTGAGAAGTCCTGGCAGTCAGGTGAAGTCCCTAGTGACTGGAAGAAGGGACATGTTACACCCATTTTCAAAAAAGGTGTGAAGGAGGACCCTGGGAACTACCGACCTGTTAGCCTCACCTCTGTGCCTGGGAAAATCATGGAGCAGATTCTCCTAGAAGGTCTGATAAGGCACATGGAGGAGAGAGAGGTGATCAGACACAGTCTGACACAGACCTAGTGGCCTTCTATGATAGTGTGTACCTCAGTGGACAAGGGACAACCTGTGGATGTGATCTATCTTGACTTCTGCAAGGCCTTTGACACTGTCCCGCACAACATTCTATTGGCCAAGTTAGAGAGCTATGGATTTGATGGGTGGACTGTTCAGTGCATAAGGAACTGGCTGGATGGTCGCATCCAGAGGATAGCGGTCAACGGTTCGAAGTCCAGCTGGAGATCAGTGACAAGTGGTGTTCTTCAAGGCTCCGTACTGGGGCCTGTATTGTTTAATATTTTTATAAATGATATCGACAGCAGCATTGAGTGCACCATCAGCAAGTTTGCAGATGACAACAAGCTATGGGGTGCTGTTGATAAGTTGGAGGGGCAAGATGTCATCCAGAAGGACCTGGACAAGCTGGAGACGTAGGCCCAGGAGAACCTCATGAGCTTCAAGAAGACCAAGTGCAGGGTCCTACACCTGTGTCAGAACAATCCCCACTATCAATACAGGCTGGGGGATGAGAAGATAGAGAGCAGCCCTGCAGAAAAGGACTTGGGGGTGCTGATGGTGAGAAACTGGACATGAGCAAACAGTGCATGCTGGCAGCCCAGAAGGCCAATGGCATCCTGGGCTGTATCAAAAGAAGCGTGGCCAGGAGATCGTGAGAGGTGATTCTGCTNCTCCAGAGGTCTCTTCCAACCCAAATGATTTTCAGTGATTCTGTGATTCTGTGAAAACACAGGCTACCTCTGCATGAAGACCTTTATTCTGGGCAACAGGCACCTGATCCTCAGACAAAGCCCATCCAGTGCTCACAATTTACTGCCACAGGATATATAACATTAAAAAAACCCAAACAACAAAACAACCAAACCAACAGACAAAATATCCCCCAATTTTTCTAATCAAATGCTAATATTACATAAATCATTTAGGGAATGATTGATGGAATTAACTATCTATCTCAGATACTTTTTGTCCCCAAACAGACACGATTAGTACATGTGTGCACAAGATCCCAACAAATGTGAGCTATGAAGTGATGAACATTTGTCAAAAGTACCCATATTTTCTATAAATGTAGGCTTTTCTTTTTCATATGCTTATAAAGGTGATCCATTCTGAAGCTTTATCCTTTTTCTAAAGCAATAGTTCTGTGGTCTTCTACCTTCACGTAAAAAAGGGGAATTGCCTTGAAAAGTGTTTCTTCAAGAATCCACAAGTTTTTAAATGAAGTTTTGCTTCTGAAGAAAGAGCTTCACAAATTATTTCAGTGTCAGAATAGAAGTCAGCCTGTTCTGTGCAGGCTTGTGAAAACATGATGCCAGCAGGCTCTGAGAGTGGTATGAACAATCTTTGTGCAGTCTGAAGATGCAAATGCATGTAAATACATAAATATTACACAGAAGTAAAACTGTGCAGTGTGTTGCTAGAACTGTTATTGTAAGCAGATTTTGTTCCACGGGACTTTATCCCAGCTCACAGTAACACCATTGGCCTTTCTCCACCAGGTCTGTCACCTCCATATCCACCCCAGCTAATCCCCATAGAGATATACCCGAATTACACTGGCCTGCATGTTCCCTGGTGCTTTTCAAGATAGGACTGCTTTTTTTCTTTTCCTTCTGATTGAACTTTCACCTAGACAGCAACTTGTTTCATGCCAAAGCAGGGATAACATTGCCTAAATGGACATCACCAGGAAAAGCATCTGTTAAATGCTGAATGCTTCATAAGTATAGGCGCCAGTGTAATCTCATCACAAATTAACATAATTAAAAGCAAAATATCCTCCTCCTGAAGAGTCGTTTACTTGCTCTTACCCGATTTGTTGGGAAAGTACCTGGCTGTGGTGCCTCCCAGTGCTGGGACAATGAGATCCCTGGAGGAAAGAAAGGGATATTTTGAACAGTATGTGGATAATCTGAAGTTACAAAACACCTGTGAGTAGGTGAGCTTCTCTAGCTCGAGAAGACCACTAACAGATGCTGTCGTGGTTCCCAATTGACAGCCTTTGTCACAGGAGTCTTGTCACGGAGTGATTGAAAGATGGGCAAAGGTCATAAGTGGTCTTTCCACCAACCTCTGGTAATTTTCTAGAACAGTGCCTTTATGTCACCTCAATATGAGAATGTTATGATCTTTATTATACCTCATGTGACCACATGGGGTATAAAATATGCCTTAAGCAACACCTTTGGGCAAATGTCAGATTGGCTAATCCAGACTGTGCTTACATCATGGGACTAATGTTCATTTTGGTGTGAAGCATTGAAGTGGTGCCTCAGTCATCAGGCAGGAGGAAGCATATGCCTGGGTTTTCTTCTAGAATAGATGATGATGTGCAGGGGCAGGGACAAGAGTATGCTTCATGCAGCACATTGGGCAGGAGGAATGCAGAACAACCTGCACCACTTCACAGATACAGGTCTCTTTCAGTCCAGGATTCACTCATGGTGCTCCTCAGTGAGGCCATTTGCAGCAGTGTGACAGTATAATCAGGAAGATTGAGGAAAATAGTCAAAAATGTGGCAAAACATAGCACCAAGCCTTCTGCAAAATCCAGATGCTGTTCAGCAATGAGCAAGGTATAGGATGGCCTGTTTAAGGACTTCTGCCTCAGCAAAATCCCTTCTACTCCTGGCTGATGCTTAGAGAGGCTTTTGGGACATCCCATGTGGCAACAAGGGAGACAAAAAGGGGTCCTGTTTCCTACAAAATTGAAGACCATAGCTGGACACCTTACACAAGGCTACCCTACAGCAAAGAAAGGGCTGCTGAAACAGAGAAGACTCATCCTGGCTCACCAGGAGGATAGTTGAGGAAAAGCTCCAAAACCATCACCCTTGGCCAGAGGCAGGACAGAGGGAGTCAGTGGGGCTGTCCTTGGCCACCTCCTCGCTGAAACAGGGCCTTCAACTCTCAATAGCAGCCATCAGTACCTAGACAGTTCCTCCATTTCCCCAGCAGTTGAGCATAATTGCATATCGGGAACTGCTGTACACATGCCATGGGGACAAAAGCGTGAGAAGAGGCACAACTGCTGCTTAATAGAGCAGTCACTCCATAAAAGGGATGACTTTGAGGTCCAGACACTATGCAGGTGCTCCCAGATGCTGGATACTTCCTGAAGACTAGTTGCATGTTCATCTCTTCTGCTTTGTGCCTACAAGTATGAAGGTAATAGCTCCACTGCAGCTCCTTAAACCCGTGTTTTGGTCACAGATGTCAAAGACAGCCAGAATAAGCCAAGAAGAAGGGGGCACTGTCAAGGAACTGCAAGATGGAGGAAAAGGACTTGAATGCAGCCAGGGGTGCAGTCAGAACAGAGACAGCTGGCCAAAAGCTTGGTGCCCCCAAGGCACATTCACACAGTGGTGGAGCACAGGCTGGTAATTTCCCCCAAAATCCTTCATCTGCTGCTTAGTGTTTTCACTAGAAGTCCATTATCATGTCTCAGCAAAATGTGGGCTTTGCCTCATCAAGGCAGAAATGTGTTTCTTCCTCCTTTCATATTTTGATATATTTCACTTCCATATAATCTCCGGAGGGATCATTTAGCCTGTTCAAAAACCTTATTAAGGAAGGACTGCATTGTTCTTCCAGTCTTCATAAAGCATCGGAATGTGCCTCTTCCTGAGCACCCCCGCTCATGGCCAGCCCATGATAAAGCAGGGGCAGCTTTTCTCTCATTGTTTTGCCTTGCCTTTGCCTTTCTTTTCCCAGCTTCATTTGTCCAAATACTAATTTGTGTTTATAAGAAGAAGCAGTTCCCGCACCTCCCCTTTGTCACTTAATTGAAGGGAAACTGAGCAACAGGTGGATCTCAGGAAATATCATTAGTCTCTTTCAGTTGTTTTTGGCACTTCTTTGAAAGAAAAGTTGAGCTCAATGCTCAATGCAACTGGCTGTTTCTTGGCTAATTACTGCAGGACTCAAATGAGGAGTGTATTGGAACACGTCTAATTTAAAGAAGGTGAGCTGTTGGATTATTTATGGGCTTAGAGTTATACAAATAGTTAAGGACTTTGATGACGCTGAGCCATATAATCAAACTCATAAAGACAAATGAATCCCTTGAGTATTGCACAGCACAGAAATCCTGTTCATCCACAGAAACACAGCCAGCAATGAACCAGAATGTTCATGTTTATGTAAGGGCTTCCTTTTAACCTAATCTTTTGTTCCTAGAGAATAGAAACAGTGTGTAAGGACAGAAGTATTGTTATATGTTTGATTTTGAGAGGTGCTTGTTAACGGAGCCCGCAACTGGAAAAGAAAAGCTGACCAGGGAGACTTCTACCTCAGCTCCTCAGCTTGCAAATCTGAAAATTCACAGAGAAGGGGGTAAGATGCTAAAGAAAACAAGCAGCATGATCTTTCAGCATGTGGTTTTATCCCAGTAATTCCCAGTAGAACAAAAGAGGCAAAAGCTCACAGAGTGCTCCTTCTATCACTTTGTAGACAAAGCTCCAGTTTCTGCTATTTTTAAAACCAGAACCCCAGGGGAATATTTCACCATTGAAAATCAGCCAAACGCATTAACAAAGCTCTCCACCTGTTACAAGAATGCAGGCAAAGGGCTGGATGATGGCAGCTCCTACTTGATGGCCAGCAATCAGGATATTCCTTACATGTGATATACAGCCGATTATTGAACAGCTGAAACTCTGATCTTGCCATGTGCTTTGTAGTTCGAGGCTTGAACAACTAGACAAGTCAGAGGAAAAGAAGTTATAGCACCTTCTTTAATGTCACAGTTAGGATGGTATGTACACAAAACCTAAGAATGCAGAAAGTCCTTTAAATTTTACTGGCTGAATGATACTGAGTTCTCACCATCGTCTGAAATGTAGTTGCTTCTTGTTCCTCTCTGCTGAGAAACTGGGAAGCTCAGCATAGAAATCTTCTGACATGCAACATGTCAAGGGCTGTTTAGGGAAGGAGTAATCAGAGGGTGTTGACAAGAGCAGGGCAAGAGATGATACAGCAAAAACACACACACACAACTCCAAAAGCTAGGAAAGCCAAGGACAGTGAAATCATGATTAAATAAGTATTTCTTCCCTTGACATGGGAACAGAGACGCAAGTAGAAAAGCCTTGGCTTTTCAGAGATGTCTTTATGGATTTATAACTGTAATTAACCTTATTTTTAAAGGATCAATTTAGGAAGCAAAACTGTTCTCTTTTTGTGAATGATCTATTTTATAGAGCTTAAAAATATGTCAAGGTTTGCTGCAGTAAATCCTCCTCATGCTGTAACTGAGTAATGTAAGCAACTTGGGTTGCCGTTTAAACAATTCCCAGTGTGTGGCATGGCCAGTGCAGTTTGAAATGCCTCTGTCTATCTAAACAGAAACAGATGTTTGAACAGCAGAGCTGTGCAGAAGTCATTCTTCAAACAGTAGATTAAAACATCTGTCAGGACCATTGGATGGGACCAGACAAGCAGCAGCAGTATCAGCTGGGCCTGCCAGTCACATCTACATCACCCTGGAGGTGAAAGGGAAGGGACAGGGGGATTTCATCTGGTCTTTGCATGTGATATCCTCTTATTTTGCCATGTTTCTCCAGCCACTTGAAAGATTACAGGCTTGGCTGTGTAGAGCAACTCGCAACCTCTCAGCATTGCCTCCTATAACTGAGTTTTCCTAGGTTTTCACTTTTCCTGTTAATGCCTTATTCTGCTACTGCTGGCAGTTGGTATGAAAGCTGTGAAGTGCTGGTGACATGCCAGGTCACAGCATTTTTCAGTTATTTCCATCTGTCTTTCATGCTTCGGCATTTGACCAGTTGAGTGGCATTGCAAGCAAATTCTTCAGGCCTCATTGGGTCAAATGTATGACAACCAGCTAATCTTCTGCAACTTGCCTGCAGGAGCTCTGTCACAGGCAGAGTATTCATTTCCAGCTGAGTAAGAGTCCAAACCAAACCCTTGGATTAACACCTCTTTTACACACACACATCCCCCCTTCCAAATGAGAGCCAAGAAACTGATACAGAGGCAAGAAACCGTTCCAAATTTTTTTGTGAATCAAGTTAAACCTCTGGATCCAAACAGCCCCTGAAGGATACCACTTTCACAGTCTCTATCTGAAATCTGAGTCTTGAATCTACCCTCTGGTTCCAACCCAGATTTATTCTTACATCTTTGATTAGCATCCAGCAGAATAAGCAGGGACAGCTCTACTGTCCAGTCTGCTCATTTTGGGGTGGAGCTGCTGTGGCTGATTCCCAGTCCCTTCCTCTTTCAAGCAATCTCCTGCCTTTCATGCCCAAATTAAGGTCGGGGCTAGGTCTGACATTTCTTCTCCTCAGATGGTCCCTGGGGGAAGCCTTGCTACTGCGGGTGGACCGGTGCCAGGGCAGGTGGCACAGGGTCCCGTGCAAAGCCAGTGAAGCTCTCCCATCCCCACAGACGAGTAACTCTCTCATCTCATTTGTCCCCCAGCAGCCATTAATTGTGGGCTCTAGCAGCAGCAGATTACCTCACGACAGCCTGGCAGATGTGCTCTTACTGAATAAATAAACTCATTTATACGGCTGTAATGACTGTTGCTTCTGTGCTCTCATCATGAAAACTCCAGCCTATCTACAGCAGTTTATAAACAAAGCTGCTTTGCCTTTATGGAAAAGCAATTTGTGGCTGAGGAGCGTCAGCAGTGACTCATGCCAAATAGAGCTGAGGCCATTTCTCAGGGAACAGGTGTCTGCATCATTAAAGCCACCACCCCCCTTGGCACTAATTGCCATCCCTGTTGGTACACTGAGAAAAGATACTGAGGTTTGTCTGGGCCATGGAGATTGGCTTTCCTGCTCCCTCCTCAAGATAGCCTCTCTGCCTCTGGTGTTGCTGAGGCAGGGAGAGAGCCCCGACCCTGTTGCACAAAAGGTACATAGTGGACATATCTCACTCCAGTGCAGTCTGGGTAGGGAGCACCTGGAAAAAGCCACTGGATCTAGTGAATGCTGGTGAAACAACAGCATTCACAGCAGGGAGTGAAAGAAACTGGTTATTAGATGAAGCAAGTTCATTATCTTCCCCCTTCCCATTTGTATTTAATTTAACTGTCTCCTTACTTCCCTCTTTCCTTTTATTTCTTCCCTTGCTTCCTTCCATGTTACCTTATTCTTAAGAAAAGGAAAAAATCTTCCGTCTGTATTTTTTTAGCCTGCTTTCAGCTTTAGAACAATAAACTGTGACGAAAAAACACATTGTGCCACAAAAGGCGGCTAGGCACAGACATGCAACCTGCAAAAACAGAGGGCTGCTAAGAAAAACTCTTGATTAGGCTGGTTTCTTTCTCACCCATCTGAATCACTGGAGGTGAGCCCATCTGTCCTGCCTGTCCCCCTGCCTGAGGACTTTTTTCCACCTCTGTGGCTGTGTGAGCCAGCTGCACATCACCACGAGCACAGAGATAAGTGTGAAGCTTGAAAGTAATGGCACATCTTCCCCACAGATGGTCATGGTGGTTAGCACCACACACGTGGTGCGTGCCCTGGGGAGAAGAGTCACACCACAGAGCTGCCATGTGGTTGCAGTGACTTCACCCTGCTAATTATGGCAAGGCAGGAACACACTGGTAGCATTTAGGGGGTTTAGGTTATATCCACACACAAAGTAAACAGACTGAGAATGATGTTTTAGTTTATAACCAAAGACAGAATGAACTGGCTTAGTTACATGCACTGGTAGGCTTTGACTTAGGGGATTTTGGGCATGGGTCGGAGCTGGGTTAAAGTAAGCCAGGGTTCACCCTGAAGCACAGATCTCCTCCAAGAAGGGGCATTACTCTCTGAGCAAGGTTATTCTCAAATCCACATTAAGTCAGAGAAACTAAGGTTATTACAAGAAAGCAGGACATTGGTGTTCTGACAATTTCAGCTATGAGTGTGAGGCCTGGGGAATGTGACCGTGAAAGGCACGGGAGCAACAAGGAGCCTCTCCAGGGCTGGAGCAAAGGACAGCCATCCTCAGCAGCTGCCAGCCATCCTCCTTACATTACCCATGTCCACACAACCCTTGCTGGGTCATTAACAAGACTTTGCCACTTGTTAGCCCATTCTGCACAGGAACTGTTCAGATGAAGGACAGCCAGCTGTGTGGGGCAGGGGCTGGCTGCTTCTTTCCTGCCCTTGCTGGCTGGCCAAGGCCACATGCCATCTGAGGCTCCTGTGAGTATTCGTGCAACTGCTTGAAGCATTACAACAAATTTCTTCCCTCTCCCTGTGGTTCGTTTTCAGCACCAGGCAGCAGCAGTGTTGGAGCTAGCACTGCCCTGGGCTTGCAGCAAGACCAGCAGCACCAGCATGCACCCACCCAGGACAAGCTTCCCCAGACCCCTTGCCAGCCCTTCAGGATTGCTAAGGGACACAGAGGAAAAGAATTAGGGACAAAAACAGTTGTTGGGGCAGAAAACAGTTGTTAGGGATCCACTCAGCAAGCAATATTTTGCCTTCCATTAAGTCTTCTGATTTTATTCTCTGTAGCACTGATTACAAATCAGTTTAATATTTCTCTGGATTGATAACTTTCTAATCTCTCAGAGACTTGCTGCACAGCAGGCTGTAAGGTAATATTTTATCCCTTCTCTTTCCATTAACTCCACCATACTAGTCTGTGGTCTGCTTCCTCCCTCTCTGCCCTGAATGCTGATGATTAAATTGATTAAAACCAACTTTGGAAATAGCTCTGTTATCAGCCTTCCCTCTGCTCCTTGTCAGCCACACTACTGCATCATGAGCAGTGACTCATCTGCCCCCTGCACCTTCCCTCCCCATCAAACCACCAAGCAACGCAGAAAAATTTTGCAGTGATGCATGGGTGTACAAAGAAGTGAGGGAGAGGAACAAAAACTCACTCTGAGGAAGGTATGTGCTGCCTAAAAGAAAAAATTGAAAACAGAAAATAAAAAAAAACCCTGGTAACCTGCATGAAAATTATAAAAACACTCCAAGTTTGCCAGGAATTCAGCCTTGGATGCTGTCCTACAGCCACCACTGACTAGCATTTCCCCATCACCTCTCCCTTTCTGATCAGATCTTTGGTGTAGTATTAACCACAGCTGTCTGTTCTGCTGCTGCTTCAGCCCTAACTAGACGTAACACAGCGGTGGGAGGTGTAAGTGCTTGGATCATTTCCTTCCTGGGTGTTGCACTTGGGTTAAAAAGCATGCAGGCCACGCTAGGAGGATACAGAGGACCTGTTAGTCCTGCAAACACTCCCAAGTAGAGTTCACTCTACTTCCAACAATGAATGCTGTTAATTGAATGTAAGAAAGACTAATATTTCCTTACAAGAACAAATAATGCAGAGTTCTCCACAGCACCATCAAACACAGTGCTGAATCACTGCTCATTGTTCTAGACCATCCTGGAAGCTCACTGACTGTGCTCCATGCATAAATTTGAAAGTAGTTGTGTTCTCTGAACAAAATTTTCACCTTCCCTCAAAACTTAATCAAGGACAACATTTTTTTCATGGAAGATGTCTTTGGCTCATTGGTTCATTGAAGTGTTTCATGGGGAGGGAGACGTCAAGTACACTAAAAGAATGATATCTTGGAAATTTTTTTGTTTGAATTTTCGAACAGAGTTATTTTCTGTCTTATGCTTTTCTTTCTGATACCATGTGTACTGCATTCACTAGATCTGTTTTGTTTTCTTTGTCTTACTGAGCATATCCATCTCTGAGCAAAGTTAGTCTTGTTCCTGCAGGCAGGAACATCCCAGAGGTAGGAGACTATCACAAAATTACTCCAAATAGATTGTGGTTTATATATGTAGTTTAACCCTTGACTAATAGAGAAATCTTGACACTGTAGTGAGCTTTGGATTATGCCCTAAAGAGAGGATAAGGGAGAGTTTGCTTTGTCCTCATCAAGGCAGGTGAGAGGAACATCCAGAAAGTCCTAGACTCTGTCACAGGGAGGAAATGGAGGGCTGGAGAGCTGGCCATGCTACGTGCAGGAAACCCAACCACTAACAACCTTCCTATGACCCACCAGCCTTAACCAGGTTAGCCAATCTGTTACCAAATGGAGAAACACTGTATGTGACCTGACTTAACCTGTTCTATCATATGAAATCAATGGCATGATTCATTGGCATCCGATAAAGTTAGTTCATACCAGGCATGCATTTGTTTGAGAACCTAGCGGCCTTCTATGATAGTGTGACTATCTCAGTGGACAAGGGACAACCTGGGGATGTGATCTATCTGGACTTCTGCAAGGCCTTTGACACAGTCCCCCACAACACTCTATTGGCCAGGTTAGAGAGCTATGGATTTGATGG